>PITA01007104.1:48923-94619 GCA_004023965.1 Spilogale gracilis | reverse complement strand
TGGGCAGCCCCCGAACGTGAGCGCCCCCTAGTGCGTGTGGGCGCCCCCGAGCGTGTGGGCTCCCTCGAGCGTGTGGGCAGCCCCCGAGCGTGTGGGCGCCCCCGAGCGTGTGGGCTCCCCCCGTGCGTGTGGGCTCCCCCCGTGCGTGTGGGCTCCCCCCGGCGTGTGGGCGTCCCCGAGCGTGTGGGCGTCCCCGAGCGTGTGAAGATGTGGTCCATATATACAATGGAATACTACGCCTACATCAAAAAGGACAGATATCCAATTTTTGTAGCAACATGGACTGGACTGGAGGAGATTATGCTGAGTGGAATAAGCCAGGAAGAGAGGGTCAAGTATCACATGGTTTCACTTACTTGCGATGCATGAGGGGTAACCTGGAGAACAGTGGGTGAAGGAAAGGAAATGGGAACTAGGGTAATCTAGGGAGGGAAACGAAACAACAGAGACTTTGGACACAGAAACAAACCGAGGGACTTGGAGGGAGGAGGGTGGGGGGATGGGAGAGCCTGGTGGTGGGTACTGGGGGCGCCTAGAACGTGGAGCACTGGGTGTTGGGAATGGGAAAAAAAAAATTTAGTAACAATAAAAAAATAAATAAATTATAAAAATAAATAAATAAATAAATAAATAAATAAAATCTTTAAGGGATACCTGGGTAGCTCAGTCAGTTGAGTGCCCCACTCTTGATAACAGCTCCAGTCATTATCTCAGAGTTGTTCCCTCTCTGGCTGTGTTTCTCTCTGTCAAATAAATAAAATCTTTTAAAAAAATAAATAATAAATAAAAATAAATAAACTTAAAATTTCTTTTAAAAATTGCTTATGCCATGGGAACAAGAAACCCTAATTATATCTATGTGACACAGATGAGGAAGATCATAGAGAAAGCAATGTTTGAGCTGTTTCTTCTGGAATGAAATGATATTTACAAGCAAAGAAGGTGAGAGAGAACCATTCTAGGGAAAGGTAAAAAAGCTAAAACACAGCATATGTGATAAGCAGCAAGTTTGTTCATGGGATGGGACCATACATATGAGGGACAAGGTATCGGATGAAAACCTGACTGAGGTTTACTTTAAGATAATATGTGCCATGCAAAGGAGTTTGTACTCCATTTTTGAATCTATAAAGACAATATACTTTTGTATGAACACAAAGGACAACCATTATGATTGATATGGTATCAGACATTAATTACAGGGATTACACTATATAGTTGTGGGAGCTACTGAAGAGTCTTTGGAAAGCCATTTCCTCTGTGTCTGGAAGGGACCTTAAAATTGCTATAGGCCAGAACAAAGACAAACTGAAACCAGTGAGGATAAATTGAATTCTATGTTCTCTCTCACTCCCTCTAAAGTCGGTGACCTTGGATGACCTTCATGACAAAACATTACCAGTCTTTTTTTTTTTTTTTAAGATGGTTTTCTTTTTTTTTTTTTTTTTTAAGATTTTATTTATTTATTAGACAGAGATCACAAGCAGGCAGAGAGAGAGGAAGAAGCAGGCTCCCTGCTGAGCAGAGAGCCCGATGCGGGCCTCGATCCCAGGACCCTGAGATCATGACCTGAGCCGAAGGCAGAGGCTTTAACCCACTGAGCCACCCAGGCGCCCAAAACATTACCAGTCTTCATGGAGTTGAACTCATGCCTGACCTAAGATTCAGGAAAGTAGGTCAAGGTGCTACTCCATGCTGGTACCCTTCAGAGATGCTTCACTCCTACCTGCCAAATCTCACATAAATTCTATGGTCAACCCTAATTTAGAACAATACAAGGAGGGGAATTCTGGGAGATATAGTTGTAGTTTCTCTAAAAATAATGACCCAGGTACCTGGGTGGCTCAGTGGGTTAAAGCCTCTGCCTTCAGCTTAGGTCATGATCTCAGTCAGGGTCCTGGGATGGAGGCCCGCATCGGGCTCTCTGCTCAGTGGGGAACCTGCTTCCTCCTTTCCCTCTGCCTGCCTCTCTGCCTACTTGTGATCTCTCTCTCTATCAAGTAAAAATAACAAATAAAAATAATGACCCAATATAAATTTACTACAATTATTCTAATTTTTACTTTTATTTATTTTTTTATTTATATGAGCTAGAGAGTAAGCAAGCATGAGTTGGGGGGCAGAGGCAGAGGGAGACAGAGATGCAGACTCCCCACTGAGCAGGGAGCCTGATGTGGGGCTCAGTCCCAGGACCCTGAGATCATGACCTGAAAAGGAGGCAGACACTTAACTGACTGAGTCATCCAGGCAACCTATTCTAATTTTTACTTTTAGAGTGACCAGAGTTTATTCCAGAAATACACAGAAAGGTGAACATTAAAAATTCTAACATAGGGCACCTATGACCAAGACTCAGACGCTTAACCAACTGTGCCACCCAGGCACCCTAAAGCTACAAACTTTTAGAAGATATGACAGTCTTAGCTAATGCAACAGGGTTAAAGAAAATGAATGAGATATAAGAATCAGGAAAGAAAAAGTAAATATTTCATTATTTGTGGATGGTAAATTGTCCACATAGAAAATTTAAGGGAAGCTACTATTATTACAATTAAGAAATGGGGCGCCTGGGTGGCTCAGTTGGTTGGGCGACTGCCTTTGGCTTAGGTCATGGTCCCAGAGACCCGGGATCGAGTCCCACATCGGGCTCCCTGCTCTGCGGGAAGCCTACTTCTCCCTCTCTCACTCCCCCTGCTTGTGTTCCCCTCTGGCTGTGTTTCTCTCTGTCAAATAAATAAAATCGTTAAAAAAAAAAAAAAGGCTTCAGCAATGTCATTGAATATAAAATCAATCAATAATGATCCTTTAAAACAGCAGCAATAGGTTAGAAAATGTAATAGAAAAAATACTCCCAGTAGCAAAAAATTCCAAAGTACTAGGAACAGAAGATATATAGTACCATTATGGAGAAAAACAATAAAATTTATCTGGACATGAAAAATCTGAATAAATAGACATATGATAATCATATACAAAATTATAAAGGTGAAAATTCTTCTCAAATTATCCATAAATTATAAACTGACTGTAAAAAAAAATCCTAAGGAAAAGCCTAGAACAGGCAAGATGATTCCCAAAAGAATGGGATGGAGTGTTTGTCAGGGCGGGCTAACTGCCACAGTCAACAACTATAATAGCTCAGAGGCTTACACAATAAAATTTATCTCTCATTCATATCACAGCCCAGTAATAGTGGCAGAAGAGCAAGAGGGAGGATGGATTCTGCTCCATGGAGTCTTCCAAGAATGCAGGATCCTCTGTCCTGTGGCTCCATCATCCCATAGGACCTCAGAGTCCTTCACTGGGTCTGCTGCATCCAACTGCAAGAAGAGGTTAGAGAAGAAGGCATGGAGAATCTCAAGAGAGATTTTTAGGAGCCAGGTCTGGAAGTGCCAATGGCTCCTTTCCACCAGCATGTCCTTGTTCCCCCTTAAGCAAGACTGAGAAATCCTACTCTAGCTAATTTCTAGAGAAGAAGAAAACTTGGTGAACAAATAGAAGTCTCTACAACAAAAGATTGGTCCTGCCATGTAGCATACTTAAGAGTCGTTAGTAATTAATGAATGTGTGATACTGACCGAAGAAAAGCCATTTAGCTTAATAGGACAGAAGAGAGGACTCAGAGATAGACAGGAATTCAAGATTCCTAGAGAAATTATGAACTATTTCATAAATAGCAATGGAATAAACTATATATAAAGCAAAGATAATAGGATCATTACCTCAGATAGACAATTAATAAATTCCACACAGTTTACACAGATTAAGGATCTAATGTGTAAAGTACATCTTTGAAGTTATTAGAAGAAAAATAGAGTTTCTGCATTACACAACTCCAGGGGGCACCACTAACATTGTAATCTATATTAATTAGTGCCCCCTGAAGGTGTGTAGCACAATGATCTTGTTTATGACTAAGTGTTAAGGAAACGATTACTTAAGTCCCCAAAACAGAATTGCAAAAAGAAAATAAGGATACATCTCTTAGCTTAGGCTGCAATAACTAAATGCTGTAAACCAGGTGGACAGTTACTTATTTCTCATAATTCTGAAGTCTGAGAGTCCAAGGTCAATAAGCCAGCAGAGTGTGGTTCTTGGTGAGGGCCCCCTACCCGGCTTGTAGGTGGCTCTCTTTTTGCTATATCCTCACATGTCTTTTCCTAGATGTGATACATGCTCAGAGAGAGAGAGAGAGAGAGAGAGAGAGAGAGAGAGATCTCTTTCTCTTCATCTTCTTTTCAGGGCACTAATCTTATTAAGAGTCCCAGCTTCAGGGCGCCTGGGTGGCTCAGTTGGTTGGGCGACTGCCTTCTGCTCAGGTCATGATCCCAGAGACCCGGGATCGAGTCCCACAGAGCAGTCCCACAGAGCAGTCCCTCTGCTCGGCAGGAAGCCTGCTTCTCCCTCTCTCACTCCCCCTGCTTGTGTTCCCTCTCTAGCTGTGTTTCTCTCTGTCAAATAAATAAAATCTTTAAAAAAAAAAAAAAGAGTCCCAGCTTCATCATCTAATCTAAGCCTAATTATCTCCTCAAAGTTCACAACTCCAAATAGTACAACATTGGGGAAAAGAATTTTATGAATTTAGGGTAGACATAAACATTCACTACATAATAACACATTTGACTACATCTAGATGGAAAATGTTGGTGTGAAAGAAGATACATATATAAAATTAAAGTGTATTATAGATTTGGAAAGAGTACTTTCAACACATGTTAAGTGATACAGTCTCCAAATCCATCTCCCTTCTCCCTTGTCTCTGTGGAGATTTTATAAAAAGTCCAAAATTCGATGTCCTAGGCTCTCCTACAGCTAAAGGTAGCCATTGTTACTGTCCTGGTTTATGTATATAAGAGACACTGCTTGATAGTGTTTCCGTGAAGGTTTTTAATGGGTAAGGATTTAACTAGAGCATGCATTTGCCCTTGTATCCTTTGCCTTTTACCTTCATCCTTCTTATTCTTAAAATGTTGAATAGTTGGAAGTATAGCAGCTATCTTACCCCATGATGACGAAAGCCATGTACCAAGTTGGTAAAAACTGAAGGAGAAGAGGAGCCTGGGTCTTTATGAACACCTACACCAGCCTCGCATGATCTGTGCAAAATCTCCTGATCCAAGAAAAATGTAAACATTTGTCCTTCTTCTTGCTTGAAGCAAAATGGAATTTCTTATTTTTTAAAAAGAGTTTATTTTATTGGGGCGCCTGGGTGGCTCAGTTGTTTAAGCGACTGCCTTCGGCTCAGGTCATGATCCCAGAGACCAGGGATCAAGTCCCACATGGGGCTCCCTGCTCCATGGGGAGTCTGCTTCTCCCTCTCTCGCTCCCCCTGCTTGTGTTCCCTCTCTGGCTGTGTCTTTCTCTGTCAAATAAATAAATAAAATCTTTAAAAAATATATTTTATTTTTTATTTATTTATTTGACAGAGTGAGAGATCACACGTAGGCAAGAGGCAGGCAGAGAGAGAGAAGGAGAAGCAGGCTCCCTGCTGAGCAGAGAGCCAGATGTGGGGCTCGATCCCAGGACTCTGAGATCATGACCTGAGCCGAAGGCAGAGGCTTAAACCACTGAGCCACCCAGGTACCCCCAAAATGTAATTTCTAACTGAAACAATCTGGAATAGATAAAAAAAAAACCACCAACAACAACAAAGCCAACTTAACTTTTGTACAGAATGAAGAATTCTTATAGCTAATTAAAACCAGAGGACAAAAAACTCAGTGGGAAAATGGGTCAGGGAAAAGACTGGTACATAGCAGAAGAAGAAAAGTAAATAGCCAAAAACACAAATGGGAAGGTAAACTCTATAGTAATCAGGGAAATTCAAATTAAAACAACAATGAAATACCACTTTTTATTCCTTAGTCCTGGTAATGATCTTATGTCTGACAATATAAAATGCTGGTGAGAATATGAGTGTATGGAATTCCCATGTACTCCTTTTTTTTTAACTTTTTTTTTAAGATTTTATTTATTCATATGACAGAATGAGCACAAGGAGGGGGAACAGAAGGCAGAGGGAGAGGGAGAAGCAGGCTTTCCGCTGAGCAGGGAGCCCAATGCTGGGTTTGATTCTAGGACCCTGGGATTATGACCTGAGCTGAAGGCAGATGCTTAACCGACTGAGCAGCCCAGGTGCCCAGATCCCATACACTCCTAATGAGAATGTAAATTGATACAACCTACTGGAGACCAATTTTGTGTTTTCTACTAAAAATGAAAATGCGCATACCTAATAATGAAGCAATTTCCTTTGCTAGCATGCATTCTAGAAACTTTCACCCATGTGTGCATGGAGACAGAAATGGAGATATTCATTAGAGAGCTGTTTGTGGTATTAAGCAGTTTGAAACAACCAAAATACCTTCAAATGGAGAATATGTAATGAAATATGGAACACTGGAACAATGAAATACTATATAGCAATGAGAAAGAATAAGCTATGCTAGACTATATGAATCTTGAGAATATAATGTTAAGTGAAAAAATAATTTTTTAGAATATATAAAACACACAAAACAGAATTATAAATTATGTATGCCAACTTAGTATATAAGTTATTTTTCAATAAACAGAAAAACAATAAATTTATGCTAGTGATTGCCTTGGTGGGTGGAGGGACTGGTTATGGTGCATAAAAGGTCTACATTTTTTTAAAAGATGTTATTTATTTATTTGACAGAAATCACAAATAGGCAGAGAGGCAGGCAGAGAGAGAGGGAAGCAGGCTCCCTGCTGAGCAGACAGCCCGATGTGGGACTCGATCTCAGGACCCTGAGATCATGACCTGAGCTGAAGGCAGAGGCTTAACCCTCTGAGCCACCTAGGCCCCCCAAAGGTCTACATTTTTATCCGAATATTTTATTTCCCCTTAAAAAACAAACATGGAGAATTGTGACAATTTTTTAATTTTTATAGAATCTTACCTAATTGCCCTCCAATGCTTATTGAATAATCCATCTTTTCCCCCCGATTTGAAATGCCTCCTCTTAAAATACTAGTTCCCACAACTCAACAACAACAATCAGATTTGAATATGGACAAAGAGCTTAAATACATGTTGCTCTAAAAAAGATATGCAAATTGCCAGTAAGCACATAAATGATCCTCAGCATCACTAATCAATAGGCAAATGCAAATCAGTTGCTTTTGGTTTCTTTTAAAATTTTCTATTATTTCTAATATTTCTAATTTCTAAATATTTCTAATATTTTCATTTTGTTCACACAAAGCTTTCTTAACTTTCTCCACATCCTTTCTTAGTTCTTTGAGCATCTTTGAAATCAGTGGTTTTAAAATCTTTTTCTAGTAAACGTGCCATTAGTTAGCTCTTTATTAGTGATGTTTGCTGTTGTTTTTTTCATTGAATGGGCCATATTTACTGTTTTTATATGCCATGTGATTTTTTTGTTGTTGAATACTGGGCATTTGAATCTAATAATGTTGTATCTCGGGGATCACATACTCTCCTGTCCCCAGGGTTTCCTACTTTTGTTATTGTTTTGTTATTGTTATTGTTTGTTGATTGTTGTAGGATTCTGTGCTGAGGATCAGCCTGAGGTATAAACCAAATGTCTTCTCAAGTCTTTTCAGAGCCTTTCCCTGGGCATGTGTGGTCCCTTTGTTAAATGGTCACCAGACACCCAAAATGGCGGTTGTGAGGCTAACGAGGACATCTGACCCTAGGTGAGCCCAACAGTAATATAAACATTTCCCAGAATTCAGAGCTGGAAAGCACCCAACTGGCCCTGGCCGATTACAAAGCTGTAATAAATCAGTCTACTGCGCTACCGTGCATAACCAGCTACTCCTGCTTCTATAAAAGAATAAGCTTACTGCTGTCGCTTTGCTATTGAATGGAGACATACCCACCAGGATATGTTCTGTTCCTTTGGGGGCATACCCACCAGAGTTTGTTTCCTTTCTTTGGAATATGACCACCAGGGCAGGTCTCGTCTCTTTAAAAACCCAGGCCGCCGTGGGGGTGGAGGCCCTCACAGAGACTGGACTCTAGCAACTGGTCACTGGCCAGCTATAATAAACCTCTCATTGTTTAACCCTTAATGGTGTCGGTGGTGATTCACTGACCATTCCCTATAACACCTTCTAGTTTTTCTTGTATTTGCAGGTTTTTTTTTTTTAAGATTTTATTTATCCATTCAACAGATAGTGGGAGAGAGCTCAAGAGAAAGCCCAAAGCAGGGAGAGAAGCAGAGGGAGAGGGAAAAGCAGGCTCCCCACCGGGCAGGGAGCCCGATGCCAGGGTTTCATCCCAGAACCCTGGGATCATGGCCTGAGCTGAAGACAGACACTTAACCAACTGAGCCACCCCGGTACCCCAAAATACATAAAATCTTTAAAAAAAATTAACCGTGGAAATAAAGGAGCATTGATTCAAAAAAAATGCTCAGGGGCACCTGGATGGCTCAATTGGTGAAGTCTTGGATTCTTGATTTTGGCTCAGGTCATGATCTTGAACCCTGAGTTAGGTTCCTGGCTCTGGCTCAGTGGGAGTCTGCTTGAGATTCTCTTTCTCCTTCTCTCTCGGCCCCTCCCCCTCTTGTGTACTCTCTCTCTCTTCAAAAAAAATCTTTTTTAAAAAGATTATTTATTTATTTATTTATTTATTTATTTATTTGAGAGAGAGAGTACACACAAGCAGGGGGAAGGGCCGAGAGAGAAGAAGAGGGAGACAAGCAGACTCCCTACTGAGCAGGGAGCCTCGTGTATGTTTCAATCCTAGGACCCTGAGATCATGACCTAAACTGAAGGCAGACCCTTTAAGCATCTGAACCACCCAGTTGCCCCAAATAATAAATCTTTTTTTTAATCTTTTTTTTTTTTTAAGATTGTATTTATCTATTTGACAGAGAGAGATCACAAGTAGGCAGAGGCAGGCAGAGAGAGGAGGAAGCAGACTCCCCGATGAGCCGAGAGCCCGATGCGTACCTCGATCCCAGGACCCTGAGACCATGAACTGAGCCGAAGGCAGAGGCTTTAACTCACTGAGCCACCCAGGTGCCCCCCAAATAATAAATCTTAAAAGAAAAAGAAAAACAGCTAAATCTCAGTAAAAGCAGTAAGTTTTTAGTGTTTGAACTTGCCTTATGAACATCCCTCTCTCTCTAGCTCTGCAGTAGCCTTGAATACAAACTGGCTTACTATCATGGTGCTTTGAAAAGCATCATCCTAGCAGCATGGGAAGGGGGAAGAACAGCCTGGGAAAGCCCCCAGAGAATTATCGCTATTTGACCTTGCTGGCAGCTCCCTGGAAAAGCCCCATTCTCAGGACTTCTCTTTCACTTGACTCAGAACTCACTTAGCACCAACAATCCTATCCTCAGGGTAGTTGTTGAAAACCAGTTTTAATTGTTTACTACGGTGGCAGTGGCTGTGACAGCAATAATAGGGCAAACAAGAGGTTGAACAAAAATTTAAAGGAAAATCTGGAGTATGAGATGTCCACAGAGGGTTTTGAAAAATAGCAACATATATTTTTTGGAAATCCAGAATACCACGAATATGTGGAGAGTTGTGCACATGCTCAGGAGACACTGAGACACTGGGTAGATACTTAAGTGGCTACAAATGACCAAGAATACAGACACAACAGAACTAGCTCAGAAAAGTTATTAAACGAACAAACAAACAATGACAACAACAAAGAAGAACAGTATCAAATCCTGGGGAGGAAGCCAGATATCCTCGTGTAGGAGTGACTTGCACAATCGCTCGGATAGCATCCAGACCACATGTATATGTATTGCAAAAGTTTCCCCACTTGCAGTGAACACCTGACACTCTTATTTTCTCTCATCATCTACTCTATCTGGAAACTTCCCATACCAGTCTCCGGGTGTTCAGTAATGATGCTGTCTGAACATGTCTCCCTTGCTAGAACTGATGATGGGAAAGAAGAGCCAATTCCAGGTGGACTAATCATATTTTCTTTTTTTCTTTTTTCTTTTTTTAAAGATTTTATTTATTTGACAGAGAGAAACACAGCTGAGAGAGGGAACACAGCAGGGGGAGTGAGAGAGGGAGAAGCAGGCTTCCCGCCAAGCAGGGAGCCCGATGTGGGGCTCGATCCCGGGTCTCCAGGATCATGACCGGAGCCTAAGGCAGTTGCTTAACCAACTGAGCCACCCAGGCGTCCCCACATTTTCTTTCTGAGGAATGTTGACTTGGATTTGAGAGGAGGATTGGCTTCTTGAATGGTGGAGGTGAAAAATTTGGGACAGAAATTTGCCGCTCTCTGCCATTTACGAAGGGTAGCAAAAACAAAATCTTTGAAGGAAACAGGGCACTAACTACTGCCTGGGTTCCTGATGGTCTTCCCAATAACTTGCACTGTGTTTTCTAGTATTTTCTTAGGACTGATTATATTTGAAGTTTTGAGTTCTGTGAGTAAGTCTGAATTTTTGTGGGCCTGAAAACTTATTTTTTTCTTTTTCTCCTTTCCCCTTCTTTTTCTTTCTTAGGCTACCTCAGATTTTGTTTTCTGTAACTTCCAACAAAGGAATACTAACTTTACATGGACTGCCATGTGTCTTTAGAACTTTTAAATATTATTTTGTTCATTTGTCAGGAAAAGAGAGATTACTCTAGATATTTCCAACACTAAGGGATTTATAAAACCATTGGAAAGATTGGAGGACAAAGTTCAGGGAAGGGGCATGATTAGCCAATTCGAGGCTAGGTTCAAAGATTGAGATACTTGTTTTGTTGGCAGAATCAACTGTTCTGGGAACAGTTCTGTTGTCACAAAGGCCTGCAGCATCTTACTGAAGTTGGAAATGAGAGGTGGAGGAGGATGTGTTGATTCAGCAGCTTCCTAAATTAACAAATGATTAATTCATTTGAACCATGCTGGAAATATTACAGCTTCTGGAAACAAATAAAAAATAACATGAGATTGCACTTACAGGCTATAGTTTTCCCCACAGGACTCCAGGTACTTTTTTTAATATTTTCAACTACCGCTAATTTTTAATTATTTCATGATAGCAGCATGCTTCACTCTAAAATAATACTGGCATTCTGCAATGGCTTGACTTAACATGTCTAAGGGAGATCTTTCCCCCATGTTCAAGGAGTAATCAGACCTTCCTGAGAACTAGCCTATAGGTCTGACCTGCTATAAATATGATGACTCTATAGAAAAGAATTTCCACAACCATTTATAACAATTTGAAGGAGGGTTTACAATTCATTTGATCTCCTGAAATCCTCTTGTCTTGTGTGGGCCTTGCTAAACTGTTTAAACAGAGCATTCCATTCACCCTCCTTCTTCTCTGAGGATTCCTGAATGGTATTGTTAATTTGAAAAGAAGCAAAGAGAGGTAGGAATGGAGGGTTGTAGAATCCTAGGATGTCAATTAATCCTAGAGTGACCTGTAATGAATTGAATTGTGTCCCCTACAAAATTCGTATATTGAAATCTTAATCTCAAGTACCTTAGAATGTGAATGTATTTGGAGATAGGGCCTTTATTAATTTTTTAAAGGATTTTATTTATTTATTTGACAGAGAGAACACAAGCAGGGGGAGCCATAGGCAGAGGAAGAGAGAGAAGCAGGCTCACCGAGCAGGGACCCTGTGATCATGATCTGAGCCAAAGGCAGAGGCTTAACAACTGAGCCACCCAGGTGCCCTTAAATAGGGCCTTTAATGGGCACCTGGATGGCTCAGTGGGTTAAAGCCTCTGCCTTCGGCTCAGGTCATGATCTCAGGGTCCTAGGATCGAGGCCCACTTTGGGCTCTCTGCTCAGCAGGGAGCCTGCTTCCTCTTCTCTCTCTGCCTGCCTGTGATCTCTCTCTCTGCGTCAAATGAATAAATAAAATTTTGAAAAAAAAAGATAGGGCCTTTAAATAGATAATTAAGATGAAATGAGGTAATAGGTTATGACCCTAATCTAGTATGACTGGTATCCTTATAAAAAGGCAAGATTAGGGGATACAAGGGTGGCTCAGTTGGTTAAGCCTCCTGACGTTGGTCTTGGCTCAGGTGGTGATCTCATGGGTGGTGGGACAGAACCCCACTCTGGGCTCCACACTCAACACGGCATCTGCTTGGGATTCTCTCTCCTCCCCCTGTTCCCCTTCCCTCTGTCTCTCTCTCTCAAACATATATATATATATATATATATATATATAAGATTAGGATATAGACACCAGGGAAAAGGTCCCACATGAAGACATAGGGAGAAGATGACCATCTGCAAGCCAAGGAGAGGGGCTCGAAGAGAAAACAAACCTGCTGACAGTTGATCTCTTGGACTTCTAGCCTGCAGACCTGTGAGAAAATAGAATTCTGTTGTTGAAGTGACTCAATGTGTAGTGTTTTGTTTCGGTAGCCTGAGCAGACTAACCCACACACACATACACCCCTTTTTTTGGTGGAGAATGTGATCATGTCACATAGTGATCGTGGATGAGGACAGGAGGGATGGTGGGTGGAGAAGCCTGGTTGCCTGACTCCTGGTTTCTTTCCATGATACTACATTTGTAGTCTATATTCTGGTTTCTTGACCACAAAATTTCAATTTAGTATCCTGGGATACAATATTGTGAATTAACTGTGCATTCACTAGTGATGTTCACTAAGTATGCAGTGTCCTTGTATCCCAGATAACAAGAGAAGCAATCTTGTACCAAGATAGTCCAAATTATTCCTTCCTAGTACATCTTTTAATCCCTCTGAAGTAAGGTCTTTATGATTGTCATCAATCTGCTATTTCAAAGTTGAATATATGAAATTTCCATTTATCCCCATGCATATGGGCAGAATTTGCAGATACAATTGGTTTTCATGACCAAATTGATTATCTTGACTAGACATCCATGAAATGAAATGTATAAGGTCTGATTTTCAGCTTGAGCTTCAGTATACATCATGTAGTTTAAAAATACATCATGTAGTTTATTCTTTTGGGATTTCTTTGAAAGACATTTCATTTTAATGTATTTGAACAAAACCCACAGAAAAATACTAAATCAGGGACGCCTGGGTGGCTCAGTCAGTTAAGCATCTGCCTTTGCCTCAGGTTATGATCCCAGAGTCCTGGGATGGAGTCCTGCATCTGGCTCCTTGCTCAGCAGGGAGCCTACTTCTCCCTCTGCAACTCTCTCTGCTTGTGCTCTCTCTCTCTCACAAGTAAATGAATAGAATCTTTAAAACAAAACAAACAAAACAACTCCCCCAAAACTCTTTTAAAAAAAGAAAGAAAAATACTTAATACATAGTATAAAAGTGCCCATTGTGGGAGAGAAACTGGATCCCCAAAATTTTCATGATGTTCATAATTTAGTGTCACCATGTCTCCTTGCAATTTTTAATGTTAACTCTTGGCCATTTAGTCACCTTTATAACTTGAAAAAGCATGTTGTCTCCTATCTTTTTGGGTTGGATGATTGTTTTTATCATATCAAAGCCAAGAAAAATATGTAATTTTTCCCCTGTTCGTTAATATTTGAAGCAAGGGCTTTTTCTTCTGCTTGTACTTTCTTTGGGGTCAGCTTCAGTTAGATATAATTTAGCTACAATAAAACTCACTGATTTTAAGTGTGCCATTCAATAAAGTTTTAGAAGTGCATTTAGTCATGCAACCCTCACTACAATTATGATCTAGAACATTTCCATCACCTCTAAAAGTTTATTTGTGTCTGTTTGCAATCTGGCTTCTGGCAAAGTCTGATCTGATTTTTTTTTTTTTAAAGATTTTATTTATTTGACAGAGAGAAACACAACCAGAGAGGAATCACAAGCAGGGGGAGTGAGAGAGGAAGAAGCAGGCTTCCCGCCGAGCAGGGAGCCCAATGTGGGACTCCATCCCAGGTCTCCGGGATCATGACCTGAGCCGAAGGCAGTTGCTTAACCAACTGAGCCACCCAGGCGCCCCTGATCTGATTTTTATCACCGGAGTTTCACCTTTTCTAAAATTTCCTGTAAATGAAATAACACAATATATGTGTCTTCTTTAACTTAGCAAATTGCATTTGAGAATCACCCATGACTTTGTATGCATATATAGTTTATTACATTTTATTGTGGAATAAATCGTATTCCGTTGTTTGTTTATCCATAGCTGGGTTTTTTTGTTTTATTTTTTTTAAGATTTTTAAATTTATTTGACAGAGAGAAACACAGCCAGAGAGGGAACACAAGCAGGGGGAGTGAGAGAGGGAGAAGCAGGCTTTCCGCAAAGCAGGGAGCCCGAGGCGGGGCTCGATCCCGGGTGTCGGGGATCGTGACCTGAGCTGAAGGCAGTAGCTTAACCACTGAGCCACCCAGGCGCCCCTATCCATAGCTGGTTTAAGGATATTTGTGTTGTTCCCAGCTTTTATTGATTGTTATAGCTACTATAAACATCCAAATAGTGATTTTTGTGCAAACATACATTTTCCTTTTTCTCCAGTAAATACCTACAAGTAGAATATGAAACTTGATCTCAGGACCCTGGGATCATTACCTGAGCTGATTCCATCTGCTTAACTGACTGAGCCCCCCAGGTGGGCCCCTAATAGTATTTTTTTTAATGAAGAGTGTATTGCCTATGACAATGACTACTATGGAAATGGACTTTCATAGATGTGCATGTCTGAATCCCTGGAAACTATATTACCTTATATAGCAAAAGAGACTTTGCCCTGGTAATCAAGTTAAAGATCTTGAGCTGGGGAGATTATCCAGGATTATCCATCTGGTATGTAGGTAGTCACAGGGTCCTTATAAGAAGGAGGAATGATGCTCAGAGTCAGAGAGGAAGAATGTGTTTACAGAAGCAAAGTCAGAGATTTGAAATGCTCTGCTGCTAAGTTGAAGATGGAAGAAGGGGCCATGAGCCAAAGAATGCAGGGAAACATGTTCTCTGGAGTCTCCAGAAGGAACAAAGCCCCATTGACACCTTAATTTTAGCTGACTGAGACTTCTGGCCTCCAGATCTGTGAAGAAAATAACTTAATGTTGCTTTAAGTCACTAAATTTGTTGCTAATTTCTTACAGCAGCTTTGGAAATGAATGTAATGTCTCACTTTCACACTTTAATAAAAATCAGGTTTTCATTTTTTTCTTTCTTTTGTAGTGCTTACTGTAACCTGGTTAAGAAATCTTCACCAATGGAGCTCCTGGGTGACTCAGTTGGTTAAAGCGACTGCCTTTGGCTCAGGTCCTGATCCTGCAGTTCCAGGATCAAGCTCCACATAGGGCTCCCTGCTCCGCGGCAGGAAGTCTGCTTCTCCCTCTCTCACTCCCCCTGCTTGTGTTCCCTCTCCAGCTGTGTTTCTCTCTGTCAAATAAGTAAATAAAATCTTAAAAAAAAAAAAAAGAAATATTCACCTACCCTACACTTGTGAAGTTATTCAATGTTTCCTTGCAGAAGCTTTATTGCTGGAACACCTGGGTGTCTCAGAAAGTTGAGTGTCTGCCTTTGGCTCCGGTCATGATCTCAGGGTCCTGGATCTAGTCCCCAGTCAGGCTCCTTGCTCAGTGGGGAGCCTGCTTCTCCCTCTTCCTCCTTCTCCCTCTCCCTGCCACTCCCCCTGCTTATATTCAAGTGCTCTCTCTCTCTCTCTCTGATGAATAAATAAAATCTTTAATAGAAAAAAAGCTTTATTGCTTTACCTTTTACATTTGGACTTATGATAGATCTTGAATAAATTTTGGACTATGTTGTGAGGTAGGTTCAATGTTCATTAGAAAAAAAAAAACAAAAAGCAGCAGCAACAAAAAACAAACAAGTGTCCAATGGCTCCAGCACATTTACTGAGAAAAAAGAATTCTTTCCCTCCTTGAATTGCACTGGCACTTTTGTCATCACTCCAATTTCTGTGTGTGTGTGTATATATATATATCTGTTCCAAAGAGCAGTTTGTTTGTTCTTATATCAAGTTCACATTGTCTTAAGTTCTGTAGCTTTGTAGTAAATCTTGAATTTTGTTAGCATGTATCCTCTAACTTAATTCTTCTACTTTAGTATTGTCTTGGCTATTCTAGGGTCTTTGCATTTCCAGATAAGTTTTAGAATTCCCCTTGTCAATTTTAACAAACCTGTTAGGATTTTGAATAGGGTTGTACAAGGGAAGCCATTTTGGTACAGAAATTTAGATACTTCAGTTAAATTTTATTCTATTAAATATAAATATATATATTTTTCTGGTTTGTCTGTTAACTGATTTTTTAAAAAAGATTTTACTTATTCATTTGACAGAGAGAGAGATCACAAGTAGGCAGAGAGGCAGGCAGAGAGGAGGAAGCAGGCTTCCTGCTGAGCATGGAGCCCAATGTGGGGCCTCGATCCCAGGACCCTGAGATCATGATCCGAGCCGAAGGCAGTCACTTAAAATAACTGAGCCACCCAGGTGCCCCTGTTAACTGATTTTTTAAGCTTATAACTTAACATAATTTATGATAGTTACATATGCTTATGGTATAGAGTCATATTTGCTTAATTTAGCGAGAGGGAAAAATGGTGTTCAAACTGCGGGTCATGAAATTAATTCAGTGGTCCTTATTAGCATTATGTGAAATGAAATAGAACAGGAAGTATCAGAGTATATCGTATATCATATTTAGTTTTATAAAACTTATATATCAGCAAGTATATATATGTTCTGGGTCATGTTGTATAGAATATTTCTAATTTTGAGTTGTTTTGAAAGCCCATAGGTACAATATGGTGCTGTGTTTTATGGTTTTATCCCCACAAATCCCCTTTTTAAAGTTAAAGTGTAGTTGACACCATTTCATTTTAAATTAAGAAATATTGCCTGGGGGCAGTTGGGTGGCTCAGTCTGTTAAGCATCTGCTTCTGCTCAGGTCTTGATACCAGGGTCCTGGGATAAGAGTCCCAAGTTGGGCTCCCTGCTCAGTGTGGAGTCTGTTTCTCAGCCCCTCCCCTGGCTGGCATGCGCGCGCGCTCTTTCCCTCAAATAAATAAATAAAATCTTTAAAAAATATATTACCTGATTACAGACCATAATTACTAGAGAAACTTTTTTTTAAATAAAAATAGAAATGATCGCATACATAGTCAACTCAGTTACCTTAAAAGTATGAGGGATAACTTCTTTGGATGGATTTTATGTGAATCACAAGTGTTTGAACAGATTGTTTTAACTGGATAGTAGGAAAGAGTACTCATCTAGAAGTCAGAGAACTTGATTATTATTTTCAGTTAAATCCCTTTGCTGTGTAAGCTTAAATTTCCTTATTTGTAAAGATGGAAAAAAAATCTTTACATCATTTATCTCTTAGAGTTGTGGGCATTAAAGAAATCTGGTAGTACTTTAAAAATAGTAAAGCAGGGGCACCTCTTTGTTGATCTCCCCAATGTTGTTAAAAATAACAATATATGGGGACACCTGGCTGGCTCAGTCAGAAGAGCATGTGACTCTCCAACTCAGGGTCCTGGGCTTGACCTCATGCCTGGCATAGAGACTGCTAAAAACAACAACAACAACAACAACAACAACAACAACAAAACACAGACACACACACACACAAAGCTTAAAGAAAGGTGTCAATATATGGATATAAGCAAGCTTAGTGATGTCTGTAGTTAAATCTGGCTCATGTGGAGACCAAATTTAAGAACGTATCACATTAAAAAAAGAATTTATCGTAAAGGCTGTTTTTAGGCAAACAGGTTTGAGCAATGGAATGTAGAAAGGGCGCAGCAACCACCTAGCTAAATACAGACAAGCCCATCAGGCGACCTTCCTCAAAAAATCCAGAGGCTGTAACTAACCAGTGGTCCACTTAGAGCTGGGCACAGTTCCCAAAAAAAGGAAAATTCCATGTGTCACCATACTTCCTCATCTTCCCTCTTTAAAAACAGCCCTCACCCACTGCCTCCTTGCAGACAGCCTCCTCTCCTTTGCTGTCCTGCCCCAGCTCCCTTGAGGTGTATTCAATAAACTATCTTCTTTTATCTGTCTCAGGTGAATTCTTTAACTACTGGTGCTAGCAGCTTCCACCTGATTGTGGCCACACAGTTGGGGGCCCCCATGTGATGGAGAGAAACCCCATGTGGGCACCAAATATACCACATTTCAAGAACTTGGATAAAATAATAGTTGGATTAATGAAAATATTAAAGAAAAACTATTATGTCTATTCCAGATAATTATGGAAAGTAAGCTGTTTATTGGTTTATGGGTCTGGGAATCTGGTGGCTGGGGGTAGTTTTCTGTTTCATGTAGGAGACTTGAATTTTTCCTTTTATAGGTTGAACATTTTATGGCCTCTAGTAAAGATAATATTCAATTAATACCTATTGATGGGTCAATTTTTAAAAGTGTGTTTGGGTCATGTTATTATTGCTATAGTTATTTTGATTAGAAATGACTTAGTGGAGAGCTGAAAATGTGAATTTTTAGGGTGCCTGAGTGGCTCAGTGGGTTAAAGCCTGTGCCTTCCGCTCAGGTCATGATTTCAGGGTCAGCTTTCTGCTCAGCAGGGAGCCTGCTTCCTCCTCTATCTCTGCCTACTTGTGATCTTTCTCTCTCTATCAAATAAATAAATAAAATCTTTTAAAAACTGTGAATTTTTAAATTAGTTTGCTTTTTGATTTTTGGGACATCATTATTCATAGCTTATTATGTCAAAAGCATTTAAGGGGCGCCTGGGTGGCTCAGTTGGTTGGGCAACTGCCTTCGGCTCGGGTCATGATCCCGGAGACCCCGGATCGAGTCCCACATCGGGCTCCCTGCTCGGCGGGAAGCCTGCTTCTCCCTCTCTCACTCCCCCTGCCTGTGTTTCCTCTCTGGCTGTGTTTCTCTCTATCAAATAAATAAAATCTTTAAAAAAAAAAAAAAAAGCATTTAATGTTCTTGTTGAAACGAAAATCTTGAAATGTAGGGCCTTTTACGCTATTACAAAGCAGTTGATTAAAAAAGACAAATGATTTTCTGCAACCTAGATTAGCAATGCGTAACTAACTTCAAAAGTAGGGAGGCATTTGCAAAGAAGAGTCAAAGCAACAACGATTAGGACGGGATAGCACTGAAATGTGTATTTATATTTAAATTGTAAGTCTTTACAGGTACGGAGCATCCTTGTTCAACTCGTACTCCCAGCATTTAGTACATTGCTTGGTACAGAACTGTCAATGATTAATGTTTGCTAAATTTTAAATGAAAAATTGAGGGTGTAGGAAGTTTAAAAAGTAAAGCCAGAGTCGCGTTATGTGTAAGAAGACAGAGGAAGTAAAGATTTGGATTTCTTCATATTCTAGCCCTTCTTAATCCCGTATCAGAAGTGATAACCTGATTCACCGACGTTTCCTAATCAAGCAAATTCTGCCAATTTTCAGTCTTTTGTGGGGGGGGGGGGATTTTATTCTTTAGAGTACCCTATAGCGCCACCTGCCGGAGATGTTGGGAAACGTCGCACTTAAACCCCTCCCTGGGCAGTCCTTTACGCTCCTCCCAGTTCTGTTTCGGAGGCTCCCCTACCGCGCGTGCTTTCGATGGGACGCTTAGACAGTGAGACTACAATTCCCAGAAGACTATGCCAAAGGAAAAACAAAATCCCGTGGGGAGGAGGAGGGAAAACATGAAGGCTCGCGAGAGAACGGGATTGTGGCGGCTGCGCGAAGTGGGTGGAGCTGGGTGGAGAAAGTGAGGAGGAAGAGGAGGAGGTGCCGTCCCACAATACCAGGCGGGAGGGCGGTAGGCGGTTTGTATCCGGGCTGTGAGGTGCTCGGCGCCTCCGCGGACCTTGCTGCCTCTGTCTCTTTAACGCGAGAGGAAGCGATGCAGAGGGGTGGAAAATGGCAGAGCTGCAGATGTTACTAGAGGAGGAGATTCCGTCTGGCAAGAGGGCGCTGATAGAGAGTTACCAGAATCTGACCCGTGTGGCGGACTACTGTGAAAACAACTACATACAGGTGAGGAGCGCGGGCGGGCGCTGGCCGGGCCGGGCCGAGGATCCACCGGCTGCCGCCCGAGTGACCAGCCCACTGGGCGGGGTGGGGGAACTGCCTTAACCTCAGCGGCTGCCTCAGCCCCAACCCCAACCCCAACCCCAACCCCAACCCCCAGCCGGGGAGAGCAAGTGGCTGGGCTGAGGGAGTCGGGCTGCGATACAGGAAGTGGCTGTGGTGGTTGAAACCGATAGAAGGGGAGAAAAAAATGGGCGAGGGAACCCGGAGCTCGCCGCCGCGGCAGCCGGCGCCCCTCTGCTGTCCGCCTCCCTTCGGGCTGGGCCCCCCTGGTCGCGCGCTGCGCTCGGCAGCTTTCCATTCGCTGGACTCTCGTGTGGGAGAGCCAGCTGCCCCTCCGTCCGGAGAGGGGTCTTAGGACGGGGAGAGGAAAGGGCAGGGACGAGGCGCGGGGAGGAGCGGCAGAAGGGAGAGGAAAAGCGGGGTGTATGTCGGGGGAGGGCGCGATGGGGGCGATTATGTCAGTTCAACCCAGAGGGTGTGTCTTTTATTTATTTTTTTAATAAAAAAATTGTTATGAGTCACATTACACAGACCTCCCCGAGGAGAGGAGGAAGCGGGTGGGGAGTGAGGGAGGGCGTATAAGAGAAGTTAATCTCAAAATTCCTTTAATTGAAGGTTTGTAAATTTGCCTGGCTGTTCGTTTTCAGGTCAGGTTTTCCCCCCTCTCATCATTTTCACTTCCGCCCCACCATAATGTATTCTAGGGGTTGTTAGGACTATCGTTAGTATAAAACGTAAATTATTCTTAACTACTTGGAAAAATGTCTTACTCTCTCTTCCCCAAAAGTTCTTGAACTGTCGACTTTATAAGTAACTTAAAATAGAACGGTGTAACCGGGGGTTGCTTATTTTCTGAGGTTTCTTGCTTTCCGACCTAAGTAAATGCACAGAATCCAGATAGATTACCGAACATATTTAGTCCTAGGAGCATAATGTAAAATGTTATTGTAAATTTATTAGGACATTTTTGGGGCCTTATTTATGACAGATTCTCATTTGTTTTTATGTTAATGATTGGAAATGATTTATGTTGTAGTTTGGTTTGTAGATCTTTAAATGGGCAAACAGTTTGCTGTAGAAGCAAATTAAGAGCAGAGTCCTTTGTATCAATATAAGGGCATCAAAAATTCTCTTGTTAGGATAAGACATAACCCAAACGTGCTTTGAAAGAATCGGGTTATTGCCACTCAGAACTGAAGTATTTATAGAAATGCCTCCCATGTGATTATCATTTTTAAGAACCAGTAATTTCTGTGTTGGCAAATGCTTTTCTTTATTTTTAGATAGAGATACTGTTTTCAGAATATTTTGAAGATTTCTCAATTTCCATATTAGTAACATTGTTTCTTAAGTATCACCAGTAGGAATTTATCTCACAAACTTCTTCAAGCTTTTACTTTAGTTCTGATAAACTTGTTGAATGCCCACTATGTCTACTGTATTACTTGTTTTTGCAGACTTTGTAGTTAACTTTTTAAAAAAAATATTCTTAAATCTATAGAAATGTGAATACAGTTTTCAAAGAGAAAAGTGTTCTTGTAAGTTTTATTGATATTAACACATACACAGTGTATTCAGCCTAACATGAAAAGCTTTAAAATTGAGGTGAATCTCAGTTTGCTGAAGGTTCTGAAGATTTTGAAAGTCAAAAGGAAAACACAGGAAGTTAATTTAGCCCCAATCTGGAAAAGTTATTTCTTTGTAGAAGTCAGTATGTAAGTACTTCATAAAAGGGTGGCTTCTTTTGTTTTGCTGTTGGGAAATCTGACAAATATATGGTGTGGTAACTGCTATGTGTTGGCAAATGCAAACGGGTTTTAACTTGTCTGTTGATTACTTTTTTTCAGGTAGTTGTATGCTGTAGTGTTTTTATTTTTTTCCTCCCTGACCTCTTTCTGCGTTTCCTCCTGCCACTGTCATGTAGCTCTGAAGCGCATTTATACCTTATCGGTAATACTCGTAGTTAAGATAAATCATGGTATTTCTCCTGTAGTCTGTACATATTAGTACCATGGTGCCAAGAGCCATTGCCAGTGACCCTAGATTGTTTTTGGTTCTAAACTTGACACCAGTGAGCTATTCTGATATTCCTGGGGGGTGAAGAGGGGAGGAGGATACAATTAACATAATATTTGTATTAGTAGCCTTGAAACCTTTGGTAGCTTGATGCAGGCTACTAGCTGCCTTCCTGAGATGCTCAGATGGGGTCAGGCTCAGACAGGCTCCGAAGGTGGTGGAGACTGTGGAAGTTGATATAGTAGCTGTTTCTGTGCTGTGCTGTGCTGCTAACTTTGGTGCTGTGAATAGGAAACAAATAGTGCTAGAAATACCCATTTAGGTGTCTTTTGAAATCTTTCTATATCCTTTCTGTGACCCTGATTGAATTATAACCAACATCCTACATAAACATACCACCTTTCAGGGAAAGTATGCAGTCACTTGTGTTTTGAGAATTTTTTATACGCAGAATGAGTTAATTTATAGCCTGGGAGTTCAGTTTTCATTTTGTTTTCCTATAGTTTGGAAGTACAGTTCAGTTCAGATGAGTTGTTTAGCAGACAAATTCTTTTTTGGCTGTAGTGCAGTTGAGCCTAGAACACTTTCTTAGCTCATTGGGTCCTGCTGACTTTAATTATTAAATTGTTTTAGTAATAGCAAAACTTCTCAAGAAAGTCTGTTATTGTAAAAAGGATGGAGCTTTTGAAATTGCTTTGGGGAAGTAACATTCAAAATATAAAATGTTTTTTATATTGACATGAATAATTTTCATTTTTTGTCTTTAGTTTGTTTTTCTGGTGGGTATGTCAAGGGCAACTTGTAGTTGTCAACTTGCACACACCCCTCTGACCAGTTCTCTTTGCTCTACTTTAGGGTCTGTACTTCCTTTGTCATGGGAACTATTTTGGGGAATAGGAAGGTAAGCTAAGTGAAAAGGAGTAGAAACTGCTTAAGAAAGGTTTCTCAGCATATTAATTAATCTCAGCATGTTAATTTATTAATTTAATTTTTCTGCCTGGAATTCCTCCAGTCAGAGCTTCATTTGGGTCACGTGTGTGTGTGTGTGTGTGTGTGTGTGTGTGTGTGTGTGTATGTATTTGTTTTCCCCCCCCCCCGCAATAAATTTGTCCGAGGCCTTTTTTTTTTTTTTTAAGATTTTATTTACTTGTCAGAGAGAAAAAGTGAGCACAAGCTGGGGGAGTGGTAGAGAGAGAAGACGCTTCCCACTGAGCAAGAAGCCCAATGTTGGGACTCCTAGGACACTGGGATCATGACCTGAGCTGAAGGCAGACGCTTAACCTACTGAGCCACCCAAGTGTCCTTAACAAGTATATTCTAAAGTCTGGGAGTATGAAGGGGATATCATCAGTGAGCTACTTAGTTTAGCTTGTTTTCCTTCTTCCATGTTGTTAGGTTATTCTCATTGCTCATTATGCACATTTGACCTTGCAAGGCAGGTAATTTTTGAGAAGAAATACTTTGGAGTAGGTAAAAGCTAACATTTCTGATACTGTACAGTGTATGCCAGTTTATAAATGTCAGTTATTCACAGCAGTTCTGTGATTTTCTTAACAGATGATCAGTCTGCAGTTCAGAGGCATCAAATACCTAGCCTAAAGTTCTGTATCTTGTATTAGATAGTGTCTGGAATCAAAGCCAGGTTTTCTAATTCCATATCCTCAGTTCCTTTTAATGAATACTGATTGAATGGGATATTTATCTCAGCTTAGAGGATCAAAAAGCTGGTGTGAAGAGCGTACTATAATTGTTTCTATTTATTGAGTACCTACTCTGTCATAGTCTCTGCTGGTTGATTTCTACTATCTTTAATCCTTACAAAAGCTCTCCATGATAGGCAGTATTCTCACAGATGAGGAAATCAGGAGTCAGAAAATTTAAATGAATTTTGTTGAATCATACAGTTAGGAATTGTCAGTCAGCGTTTTTGTCTAACTCCGAGAGGCTCCATAGGCCATATCACACTGTCTCCAGACTCAAATGAGTCTAGAACTGAAGAGACTAATTCAAAAATGTCCTGGGATAAATGGATTCTTGTTGGGCAAGTCTAGGAACCTAACAACTATTTTATCATTGTTTCTTCTGAGTTCTAAGTAGCAAGTATTAGAAAAGGTATGTTTGTAGTTTGGGGCTTGCCTTCATCACCAAAGGATGGTAGCTTTGGCACTTGAAGTGCTGAGTTATAGGAATCAGGCTAGTTTTTTCATTGAGCTCAGTGGATCCTTTTTTTTTTTTTTAAGATTTTTTAAAATATTTAATTATTTATTGAGAGAGAGTGAGAATGAGCATGAGAGGGGAGAAGGTCAGAAGGAGAAGCAGACTCCCCGCGGAGCTGGGAGCCCCATGTGGGACTCCATCCTGGGACTCCAGGATCATGACCTGAGCTGAAGGCAGAGGCTTAACCAACTGAGCCACTCAGGCGCCCCTCAGTGGATCTTTTTCTATACATCCTTGTCTGTTTTTTAAAATTCTGATTCAGCATTGCAATTGTGATAAGAAAATTTGTGGAATAAGTAGTGGAAGTTAACAAGGGCATCTGCGTGGCTCAGTCAGTTAAGCGTGTGACTCTTGTTGTTTTTGACTCAGGTCATGATCTCAGATCTCAGGGTGATGAGATGAAATCCCGCATTGGGCTCTGTGCTCAGTGTGAAATCTGCTTGAGATTCTCTCTCCCTTCCCCTCTAATCCCTCCCCCCCCATAAATAAAATCTTTAAAAAAATATAAAAGTAATGTCCTCTCCTTTTTCCTTTTGTAACTTTAATACTAATAAGAACTTTACCTGTGGTGCTGTGATTTAGTCCTGATCTGTTTAGATACTGAGTTTTAGCACACTTGTGTCTTTTGGACATCCTTGTCCCTCAGGATGAGAGCAGTTTTCCAATTGTTTCTCTGTGCTTCTTCTTCCTCCATAGCTAAAGAATGCTAACACTCATTATAGTGGAAGAAAGGTATTTGAACAAGTGGAGGTCTGATCTGCGGTTGTGGTTGGAATAACCCTACCATTTCCAGTCCATCGTGATCTCCTCAATCATTTGGAATAACCCTATCTATCTTGAGTGAAATTTGTCCTAGGAATTGCATCTCTATGTTAACAGACAGAAATAATATTAGCCAGAAAGGAAAAGCACTAATGTTGGGAGATGAGGTTGAATCAAACGTTAGGAGATTATGTGGATGTAATTCCATAAAAATCCCATGTTGGTCTGAAAAGTAAGTTTACAGTAATAGTTAAATGCTAATTTAGGAGCATTGAAAAAGTTTGAGGGGTGCCTGGCTGGCTCAGTCTGGAGAGCATGTGACTCTTGATCTTGCTTTTGAGCTCTGAGTTGTCATGGCTTTGAGCCCCATGTTGCCTGTAGAAATTACTGGGAAGAAAAGAAAAAAAAAACCTCAAAAAATTTGACTTTGGGAGAGCTGTATAGTTTTTCTAATGTCTTTTTGTGTCGATTGTGATCTCCATTGAAGTTATGGTTTGATTTTAGAAGAAATAATAGTCAAACCCCAGAACTAGAAACTTTTTAGTCCCTATTCATTAAGACATATATAAGAAAATGAGGGATTAAAAATGACATTTTGAAGCTTCCGAGAGATTATCTAATTGTTAAATCAAAATATGAATTCTTATTCAGAAGAATAAGAATTCTTAAATGAAGCATAGTCTGTTATGTATGTGCATCTGGATATTCTCAGCTGCTTTTAATTAGAGCAAATTTTTATTTTTTATTTCCTTGAAACTTAAAGGGAACAAAAATACTGTGCTAATGACAATGTAGGTTATTGAAAAACTTTAACTTACCTTTAAGTCACTTGTTTCCTGAATGCTTTGTATTTAATTCCTAGTAGTAATTTCAACATGCTGTAATAAAACTGCATTTGATAAATTTTATTTTTCCCTTTTGTAGAAAGGCAAGCATGGTGCTTTTCTTTTTTTTTTAAACAGTTTTTAAATTTTTGTTTTGTAATCTTCATTCAACATGAGGCTTGAACTCACAGCCCTGAGATCAAGAATTGTATGCCCCACTGACTGAGTGCCCCAAGCATGGTGCTCTTTGAGAACCCTTTCTGTTTGTGCCACGGGGAATTAATATCTTTCAGAAAGGTAAATATTGGATATGTATATAATGTGTCATGTGGAAAAAGATACTTCCTGGTTCAAATATTAGCAACCTAAGATAATACAAATACTTATTTTAAAAAGTTGTATACTTGGGGCGCCTGGGTGGCTCAGTTGGTTAAGCAACTGCCTTCGGCTCAGGTCATGATCCCGGAGACCTGGGATCAAGTACCACATCAGACTCCCTGCTCTGTGGGAGGCCTGCTTCTTCCTCTCTCACCTTGCCGCTTGTGTTCCCTCTCTGGCTGTGTTTCTGTCTGTCAGATAAATAAAATCTTTAAAAAAAAAAAAGATTTATTTTGGGGAGAGAGAGCGCATGCATGCATGTGTGTGAGCAGGAGGGGCAGAGGGAGAGAGGATAGAATCCCAAGCTGTAACCAAGAGTCGGAAGCTCAACCAACTACTTGGCTACCCAGGTGTGCGCCCCCTGTTTAGTTCTCCTTTTGCTTCTCTTCTCAGCGTCATTTCACACAATTGACTCTTTCCCCTTTTTTGGAAAGCTAATGCTTTGGCTTTTGTGATATTCTTTCCTGCTTTGGCATTATTCTCTGGCCCCTTGTTCTTTACCTTTAAATATTTTTTAAGATTTAATTTTATTATTTTTTAAGGTACTAGGTGTTTTTTAGTTTTCTTTTTGGAGTGTAGGTGATACATGTTAAATTAGTTTCAGGTGTTTAAGATAGTGATTCCAGAGAAGTCTATACATTATGCTGTGGTTACCACAAGTGTACTTACCATCTGTCACCATACAGTGCTGTTATAGTATCGACTATCTTCCCTATGCTGTACCTTTTATCCCTGTGATTATTCATACCATAACTTGAAGACTATAGCTCAACTTCCCTTTACTTATTTTGTCTAACTCCCCACCCTACCTTTAAGTATTGAAGTGGCAGAGGTATTGAAGTGGCCTACTTAATACCTCTGCTTGCTTGAATTCATCACCTTTCCCCAGTCTCCTTTACTACTGTCCATTCACTCACTTATTAGAAACCTAGGCATTGTTTTTTTATTTTAAGGTTTTTTTTGTTTTTTTTTAATTCGTGAGAGACAGACAGAGGGGCAGAGGCAGAGGGAGAAGCAGGCTCCCCACCGAGCAGGGAGCCCAATACAGAACCCATCCTGGGACCCATCCCAGGACCTCGGGATCATGACCCGAGCGGAAGGCAGACACCCAACCTTCTGAGCCACCCAGGTGCCCTCTAGGCATCATTCTTGACTCCATTATTCTTCTTTGTACTCTCCTAATTCATCTGTAACAGGTTCTGTTGATTCTTCTTAAGTATCTCTTAAATTTAAGTGTCTCTTGAATTGGCCTATTCTGTCTCTACTATCTCAGTGTAAAGCTTAGACCTAACTGCTATAGCTTCTAATTGTCTTTACATCACCACATATCTTGCCCTCATTGCAGTCCCATTATCTGTAGTATGGCTTAAGTGATCTTTTCAAAAGAGAAATCTGATCACGTCACTCCCTGCTTAAAAGATCTTTCAGTGATTCCCTATAAGTATACAAACTCACAGTAAGATCTGAGAGGCTGTGTGTAGCATAGCTCCTGTTTTCTAGTCTTGCTGCATTTGTCCTATTACCTTCATCTTAATAGTCATACTGACCTTTTAGTTTTTGAAATTTCATTCTTTTCTGCCTTCACAAATGTCGTTCTCTCACTAGAAAACTTGTTCCTCCCAGTCTCAATATTACCATTTTTCAGGTCTCGTAGTTCAGAGAAAATTACTGTACTTTTTCATTGATAAAATTCTCTTGGTACCTACCATATGTCAGGTACTCTCTTAGGTCCCAGAGATACTATAGTAAGGCCAAGTACCTACCCTTACAAAGTTTTCATTATAGAAATGAAACAGACAATAAACATCAAAAAATAAGACTATTTTAGATAGGGAGAGGTGCTGTTTGGAAAATTAAATGAGAAAACAAAGTGATTAAAAAAATGGGCAAAAGACCTGAATTGATATTTTTCCAAGGAAGTTGTACAGATGGCCAACAGACACATGGAAAGATGCTCAACATTGCCAGTCATCAGGAAAATGCAAATCAAAATCACAATGAGATATCACCTACACCTGTCAGAATGGTTTGAATCACAAAAGAAAAGAAATAACAAGTGTTGGTGAGGATGTGGAGAAAAAGGAATCCTGTGCACTGTTGGTGGGAGTGTAAATTGGTACATACTGTTTTCCACAGTATGTAAAGCTCCTCAAAAAATTAAAAAAAGAAAAATTATATGATCTAGTAATTTCACCATGGGGTATTTACCCAAAATGAAAACACTAATTTGAAAAGGTACGTGCACTTCCTGTGTTTATTGCAGCCTTATTTACAATAGCCAGGATATGGAAGCAGTCTAAATGTCCATCAATAGATGTGTAGATAAGGAAGATATGGTATACACACACAGACACTCACACTCACACAATGGAACATTATTCAGCCATGAAAAGGATGAGACTTTGCCATTTGTGACAATATGGATGAACCTTGAGGGTGTAATGATAAGTGAAATAAATCAGACCAAGAAAAAGAGTGTAGGAGTTAACTCCTGTGGAATCTAAAAAAACAAGTGAACAAAAAGTGGAAGCAGGCTTGTAAATACATAGAATAAAGTGATGGTTGCCAGAGGAAAGGGAGTGTGGACAAAGTGGATGAAGGGGAGTGGGAGATACAGGCTTCCAGCTATGGGGTGAATACATCATAAGAATAAAAGGTGCAGCATACAGAATATAGCTAATGATACTGTAATAATACTGTAGGGTGACAGATGGTAGCTACACGTGGTAAGCACAGCATAATGTATAGACTTCTCTGGAATCACTGTGTGGTACACCTGAAACTACTGTAACATTTTGTGTCAGTTATACTAAAAAAATTAAATACAACAGAGCAAATAAACCTAATATTACTCTGCCCTCATTAAAAAAAAATCAGAACGTTAATTAAATGTGGTGACTATAGAAAATTGAATTGGAAGGAGGACTTCTTTCAGGAAGCTAGGGAGTGGTACTCTGTGGAGGTGACGTTAGAGCTGAGACCTAGAGGGTAGATACGGCATCTTCCACATGAAGATCTGAGGCAGGGGAAAGATGGGAAATAACTTTCTAAGGATAATATGGCTAGAGGATAGTTAGTGAGAGGGAAACTGGTAGGAGAGAGGTCAGATTATCAGAAGCCAGATTACTTAGGGCCTTGAAGGGCTTGAAAAGAGGTTTGATTTTATTAAAAGTTTGTTGGGTTTATCAGTAGAGTACTTGGTTTACTTTTTTTTTTTTAAAGAATCGTTCAGGGTACTGAGTGGAAAACATACCCAAGGGAAGGCAAGAGCAGAATCAGCCAGCAGGCAGGGTATCCTGGTAGTCCAGGCAGGAAATGAGTATTGCTTATTCTGTAGCGTGGGGTGAGAAATTCAAGGGAGAGCTTGGATATTTTTAAGGCAGAGCTAGACAGGACTTACTGGTGGATTGGATATGGGGTATGAGGGAAAGAGAGGAATCTAAGGATGACTCTTAGTTTAAGTTTTTTTTTCTGAGTTTGTCAGTGGATGGTAGTACATGTGTGGGAGGATATTAAGAGTACTGGTTGTTAAGTATGAGACACCAATTAGACAACCAAATAGACCAGATGGTCATTCTGGAGTTTAGAAAGAGTCAGAGTTGGTGATCAATGTTTAGGAGTCATCAAAGAGTAGATTAGTACCGTCTCACAGAAATACAATGTGAGACCCATAAGTAATTAAAAAAAATTTTTTTTAAAAGATTTTATTTATTTATTGGACAGAGAGAAACACAGCCAGAGAGGGAACACAAGCAGGGGGTGTGAGAGACGGAGAAGCAGGCTTCCCACCGAGCAGGGAGCCCGATGTGGGGCTCTATCTCAAGGCTCCAGGATCATGACCTGAGCCAAAGGCAGTCGCTTAACCAGCTGAGCCATCCAGGCGCCCCAGTAATTTAAAAATTTTTTAATAGCCATATTAAAAAAGTATGAAGAAACAGGTTAAATTAATTTTAATAACCCACTGCATCCGAAATAATTATTTCAATAAGCAGTCAGAATAGTGAATTAAAGGAATATTTTACATTTTTTTTCTTTGTACTAAGTATTTGGAATCTGATGTATTTTATACTTACCAGCACATCTTAGTTGGGACATGCGTAGTGAAAAACTGGGAGATTAATGGGTGGGAAGTGCTGTGGTATGAAAGGATAGTTGGAATTGAGGTACTAGAGTAAGTAAACTGTAGAGATGGAAGTTGTGTGTTTAGAATATGGGATTCTTGAAATCTAGGGTTTCTTAAAAGATTTTATTTGACAGAGAGATACAGTGAGAAAGGGAACAGAAGCAGGGGGAGTGGGAGGAAGAGAAGCAGGCACCCCGCCAAGCAGGGAGCCTGATGTGGGGCTTGGTCCCAGGACCCTGGGATCATAACCTGAGCCAAAGAAGGACCCTTAAACGACTGAGCCACCCCTGATTTCAGGCGCCCCTGAAATCTAGATTTTTGAAATTAGTGTAATTACTTGTGATGATCATGGGAATTTTTGACTGTGGTGAAGAAAAAATTGTTTCAGTTCAGGAGGTCAAGTGAGAGGCAACGGTTTTTGGTGGATTATCTGAGTGTATGTTGACATCATTAAGAAAAATTATATGAATAGTGGTGAATTAGTGAGTTAGATTTTAGAGTTCCTCCAGTGTGGTGGATATTGGTAGATGGTACTTATAAGGAGGTTACTTCCTTAGAGACCTCTTCCCTGTCCCACGAGGTCAGGTTAAACCCTGTTAAAAGCTGCATAAAATCCTATATCCTGGGGTGCCCAGGTGGCTCGGTCATTAAGCATCTGCCTTCAGCTGAGGTCATGATCCTGGAGTCCCGGGATTGAACCCCATATCAGGCTCCCTGCGTGGTGGTGGGAGCTGCTTCTCCCCCTCTCACTCCTCTTGCTTGTGTTCCCTCTCTAGCTGTGTTTCTCTCTGTCAAATAAATAAATAAAATCTTAAAAAAAAAAAAAAATCCTATATCCTCTGTAGCACTCATTGCACCTATTTGATGCCAGTCTCCCAGAAAGCAAGACCAGGTTTGTCATGCTTTTTCCCATAGCCTACTCAATACCTGGCACATAAGTTCTCATAAGTCTGAAGAAGTCTGGAATCTTGGTTCTAGTCCTCATTCCATCATGAATTAGGTCTTTTGTAACTAGCCTTTAACTGTCTTTTAAACTGTGAAAGGGCAAATTTGAACTAGCTTATGTCCAGAGTAACAGTTCTTTTTTTATTTAAAAAAGTTTATCTTGGGGCGCCTGGGTGGCTCGGTTGGTTGGGCGACTGCCTTCGGCTCAGGTCATGATCCCGGAGACCCGGGATCGAGTCCCACATCGGGCTCCCTGCTCGGCGGGAAGCCTGCTTCTCCCTCTCTCACTCCCCCTGCTTGTGTTCCCTCTCTCGCTGTGTTTCTCTCTGTCAAATAAATAAAATCTTAAAAAAAAAAAAAAAAAGTTTATCTTAAAGTATTTATTTGAGAGAAAGCACGTGCATCAGTGGGGCGAGGGGTAGAAGGAGAGGGAGAAGCAGAGTCTTCACTGAGCAGAAAGCCTGACCTGGAGCTGACTCCCAGAACCTGGAGATCATGACCTGAGACGCTTTAACCGACTGAGCTACTCAGGCGCCCCATTAAAAAAAAAAAAGTTTTATTCCAGTTATTTAAATACAGGGTTATGTTAGTTTTAGGTGTACAATGTAGTGATTCAGTGGTTCTATGCATCACCCAATATTCATGATGACAAGTACACTCCTCAATCCCAAATTGACAATTCTGATGGTTTTTAGTAAAGTTTGTTCCTGTGTATATGACTTCTAGCCTGACAATTCTGGTGTTTTTCACTAGTTTCTGAATTCTTCAGTTTTCTCCAAAACAAAAAACCAAATAAAAAATTTCTAATTTACTTATACCTGTTCCTCCATTGTGGTGTGAGGAGATAACTATATTTAAATGCTTACTTTGTTATAATTAAGATATCAAGCACAGAATAAACAGATTGTTCAGATGATTTAATTCCAGTTGTTACGAACTGTGATTCCTCTTAAACATTCTTAAAATCTTTTTTTTTTTTTTAAAGATTTTATTTATTTATTTGACGGAGAGAAACACAGCTAGAGAGGGAACATAAGCAGAGGGAGTGAGAGAGGGAGAAGCAGGCTTCCTGCCGAGCAGGCAGCCTGATCCAGGGCTTGATCCTAGGACTCTGGGATCCTGACTTGAGCTTAAGGCAGACATTTAATGACTGAGCCACCCAGGCGCCCCAAAATCTTTTTGTTAAAATCAATTTTTTCAGGTGTTACTGAAGAGAGAAAATGTAGGGGAGGATGTGTTAGGATGTCTTTTTCTTTTATCTCTTTATCAGTTTTCTGCAGTATAGATCAACAGTACTGAAATTTATGGTCTTAGGACTCCTTTATACTCTTGAAGTATTGAGGTCCTCAGGGAACTTTTCTTTAGGTGAGTTATATCAATATTTACTGTATTTAAAATTAAAACCAAGTTTAAAAATATTTATTAACTCAGTTAAAATAACAGTGTAATGGGTTTAATATTGTTAGTGTAAATAATATATTTTTTGAAAAATAACCATAATTTTCCAAAACAAAAAATTATGTTTAGTAAGAAGAGTGGCATTATTTTGGATTATTGCAAATCTCTTTAGTGACTAATAGCTGAATTCTCATCTGCTTCTGCATTCAATCTATTATGATATTTTATTTTGTTTGAAGTATATGAGAAAATCTGGCTTCATACAGTTGGGTAGTTGAAAGGAGGAGTTAGATTCTGGAGGAGTCTTTTGTGCATATAATTGTGGATAATTTTTTATTATATTTTATCGGAACTTGGCACATTGGGGCTCCTGGGTGGCTCAGTCGTTAAGCTTCTGCCTTCAGCTCAGGTCATGATCCCAGAGTTCTGGGATCGAGCTCACCTGCATTGGGCTCCCTGCTCAGTGGGAATCCTGCTTCTCCCAACTCTCCCACTCCCTCTGCCTGTGTTCCTGCTCTCACTATCTTTCTCTGTCAAATAAATAAAATCTTAAAAAGAAAAAAAAGAACTTGGCACATAATAGTTTCTTAAAGACTGGTTGTAGTGTGGACTCTGAAATCACACTATTCAACAATTTGTACTCATTACACTAGAAATTGTGGTATTAGGTCATTTGGAAAAGTAGGAAAGAGCTTTCAAGCTCATGTCGATGAATACAGATTTTAAAAAATTCTAATTTTTGCTTTGCATTGGCAACAGATATTACCAATTATTTTCCTTGAAGTGGTAGGCTCATCTTAATAACCATAGTTTGTCAGTTGTTTTTGAAGTAACAACTTGTTTTTGAAGTTGTTTTTGAAGTTCCGTGGAAAAGTGGCTTTTTCAGCTTGCGGATAAATTGCACAAATGCTTTTTCCTAAAGGCAACCATCATACTTAGAATGCAAAAGTATTTTATGTTTACTCCCCATTTTATCACACAGAATATTAAAAGTCGTCTTAGAGGCACCTGGGTGGCTCAGATGGTTAAGCATCTGCTTTGGGTTCCTGAGATCGAGCCTCGCATGGGACTCCCTGCTCAGCGGGAAGCCTGCTTCTCCCTCTACCACTCCCCTTGCTTGTGTTTCCTTCTCTTGCTGTGTCTCTGTCAAATAAATAAAAAATGAAATCTTAAAGTCATCTTCAGGACAAGATTTAGTAAAGTTAGTATTTTTCCTCTTTCTTTAAGAACATTTTTAAAAGGGCGCCTGGGTGGCTCAGTGGGTTAAGCCTCTGCCTTCGGCTCAGGTCATGATCTCAGGGTCCTGGGATCAAGCCGGCAGTGGGCTCTCTGCTCAGCGGGGAGCCTGCTTCCTCCTCTCTCTTTGCCTGCCTGCCTCTCTGCCTACTTGTGATCTCTCTCTCTGTCAAATAAATAAATAAAATCTTAAAAAAAAAACAAAACATTTTTAAATGAGGCTATTTTTTTACCCCTTGTGAGTGGTTAGCAGTATAGGACACAACAGTGGTTAGTACAGTTGGTAATACTGACTTGATTCATGCTAAAAGGCTGGTAGTTTGTCTCCTTTGCTTTTTCACCGTTGTTGCACATGTAAACAGAAAAGAGGGCAGATAACATTAGTATTACTGTGAAAATAGTTTTGACCTTGTGAACCTCCCCAAAAGGTCTTAGGCACCTTGAGAGTTCTGCAGACCACACTTTGAGAAACTTTGTATAGATAATTGGTTTAGTAGTCTTTTGTGGTAATAATAGGAGTCTGAATTTTAAATATGACTGTGTAGCACTATTTATATTGGGCATTTCTGACTAAAGTACCTTGGGTGATACCTCATATTTTTTTTCCCTAATGTAGGAATTTATTTATTTATTTATTTTTAAAAAAGATTTTATTTATTTTTTTGACAGGGAGAAACACAGTGAGAGAGGGAACACAAGCAGGGGGAGTGAGAGAGGGAGAAGCAGGCTTCCTGCCGAGTGGGGAGCCCGATGTGGGGCTCAATCCCGGGTCTCTGGGATCATGACCTGAGCCAAAGGCAGTCGGTTAACCAACTGAGCCACCAGGCACCCCCTTAATGTAGTAATTTAAATTTAAATTTGAATTTCCTTATGTAGGAATTCTCTTAGCATTGCATATGTTAATTATTTGGGTTGTTTTATATTTTGAGTCTTACTGCTTGATTTTACTTCTCAGTAGCACTAATTTTGAAATACTTTAAAAAGTTCCCTATGTGTTTTCTTCAAGTTTCGGTAATGCTAACAATTTTGTAATATGTTGGAATAAATTTATTTGACTAATAGGAAATCATTCAAATTATATGATTATAATGGAAGCAGTATGAAATACTAATTTTAAAGTGATAAAGTAATCACTTCTTTTTTTTCTTTAAAGATTTTTTTATTTATGTATTTGACAGAGATCACAAGTAGGCAGAGGCAGGCAGAGAGAGAGGAGGAAGCAGACTCCCTGCCGACCTGAGATCATGACCTGAGCCCAAGGCAGAGGCTTTAACCCACTGAGCCACCCAGGCGCCCAGGAATCACTTATTTCTAATTTGAGTTAATGTTCCAAATTAGATTTGAAGATATCTGTTCTTGATATTACCCATGGTACATATCTTCCTTTTTCTTTCTTTTTTTTCTTTTTTCTTTTATTTGTCAGAGAGAGAATGCACCCAAGCAGGGGAAGCAGCAGGTAGAGGGAGAAGCAGGCACCCCACTGAGCAAGGAGCCTGATGTGTGGGATTTGATCCCAGGACCCTGAGATCATGACCTGAGTGGAAGGCAGATGCTTAACCGACTGAACCACCCAGGCACCCCATATCTTCCTTTAGCTATTGTATTTATGTCTTAAAAAATAAAAGTAACTGAAGTGTAGAAAAGAACAAAGTAGGGGGATATGCTTTTTGTTTTAGCTGTAACCTGGTGTTTTTCCTTTTCTATTAGATATATGTATTTTTTAAGGTTTTTTTTTTTCAAGATTTTATTTATTTATTTGACAGAGAGAAACACAGCCAGAGAGGGAACACAAGCAAGGAAAGTGAGAGAGGGATAAGCAGGCTTCCCGCTGAGCAGGGAGCCCAATGTGGGACTTGATCCCAGGTCTCCTGGATCATGACCTGAGCCGAAGGCAGTCCCTTAACCAACTGAGCCCCCTGGGCGCCCTCAAATTTTACTTTGAATAGTGGGAAGACAACCTATTGATATGCTGCCCCCCCCCTTTTTTTTTTAAAGGTTTTATGTATTGAGAGACAGAGAGGGCACAAATGGGGAGGAGAGGGAGAAGCAGGTTCTCTGCTTAGCAGGGAGCTAGATGTGGGTGGGGCTCAATCCCCAAAGCAGATGTGGACTGACTGAGGCATCCAGGTGCCCTGATATGCTCTTTCTTTCACAATATTCAGAGGATACCATAAAGATCCTAAAGAAAATTGGCAAAATTTTATAGGATCCCAAGTTCTAAGAGAAATGTTCAGTCAAATGAAATATGTATAATTGTATGTAACATAGTTCATAGTATGACAGATATATTGATTTGTCACCTGTTTAGTTATTCAACAACTTTTTACTACTTGTTATGTTCTAGAGTGTTACGTGAATCAGATAAAATCTCTTTAAGATTGTCTCTGCCCCCCAATTAAATAAATCACATTCTTTAATAAACTTTACCTAGGGAAGTACATGTTGACCCAAGAATATATATAAGGTTCACCACCTAGACTGCTGTGTCAAAGAAATAATGTTGGAGTTGAGATCTGAAGAGTGAATATTTGTTCACCAGAAAATTTTGAGGGAAGGAAAAACAATGTGCTACTAGAGGGAACAGAAATCTTGTATCTGTAGGCCCAAAGGTAAGTGAGAGCAGAGTGATTTTGAACAAGATAAAAGACCTGTGTGTGTTTTAGAGTGTAGTGAGCAAAGAGGGGAGAGTGACCTTTGAGGAGTTAGGTAAGGATGAGATCAAATAAAGTTTTATAGGCTGTGTTAAGGATATTGGTCTTCTTTTATGAGGCTGATGAGAAGACATTGAAAGTTTAAAGCAATGGGATGAAGTTATTTTTACTTTTTAAAAAGATTACTCATGTTAAGAGTGGAGAACAGATTGGAAGGAGGCTTGTTTATGGATTGGAAGGAGCTCAAGAGATTGGGGGGAGGCTAGGTAAGAGTTGGTGGTAGCAAGTGGTGAATTATCTAAAATCGCTAGTGCCTGCAATCAGTATGGTGGGCTGTGGCTACTTTTCATTTTTAGAAAAAGGAGTGTTTGATGCTATAGGCATGTTAGAAGTAATTCAACAAATAGTTAATTTGATATTCAAATATTTACTGTCTATGAAAGACAATGCTAGGTACTGTGATGTCATGTTTTTATGTCTATTACATGTGATATCGTTATGTAAAAATCATTGACTAATAGCAGATTATAAAACCTTAAATTTAGGGAGGAGAAGATTGATCTATAGTACTGATATTTAAATGAGGAAATATTGTGTATGGAAGAAAATAATTGTCATTTTTGTAAGGTTTTCAATTTTAGCTTTGGCAGTCAGAGTTTTGCTTGTGGAAAGAAATGTCAAGCAGTATTTTTTTTTTTTTTTAAGATTTTATTTATTTGACAGAGTCACAAGTAGGCAGAGAGAGAGGAGGAAGCAGGCTACCTGCCGAGCAGAGAGCCTGACGCGGGCCTCAATCCCAGGACCCTGAGATCATGACTGAGCCAAAGGCAGAGGCTTTAATCCACTAAGCCACCCAGGCACCCAAGCAGTATTTTTTTTTAAAGAGCATCTAAATATTTAATACATTTCTATAAAAGATTTAGATAATACTATTGCATTAAAGGCAAAACCTAAAATTCCCCTTTTTCTTCTGCTCCCTGTGTTCCTACTTGTTGCCTTCTCCAAACCATTGTGAAGTTTGTTTTGTATCCTTCCATTTTTTACTCAAATGTTGAGGTGGTTTGGGAAGATTCATCTGGCATTGGTTCAGGATGGATTAGTGAAGAGAGAGATTGGATGGCTAATGACTAGTTAGAGGACTTGTATTGGTCCAGATGCAAAGACTATTTTTTGAATATAGATAGCTGCAGTTATGATTGAAAAGGAAGGAATAGGGGCGCCTGGGTGGCTCAGTTGGTTGGGCGACTGCCTTTGGCTCAGGTCATGATCCCAGAGACCTGGGATCGAGTCCCACATCGGGCTCCCTGCTCGGCGGGAAGCCTGCTTCTCCCTCTCTCACTCCCCCTGCTTGCGTTCCTTCTCTGGCTGTGTTTCTCTCTGTCAAATAAATAAAATCTTTAAAAAAAAAAAAAAAGAAAGAAAAGGAAGGAATAAATGCAACTTTCAGGAGATCTTAGTGAAGGGGGTATGGGAAAATTGGAAAAGAGAGACCTCAGAGATGACTTATTTACCTATAGCCATTCTCCAGCGTAAAGCTATTATGCCAGAAGTGAATCTATAGACCCTCTCTTTTCTTCCTTTTCTTCCCTTTCCTTTCCTTTCCCTCCTTCCCTCCCTCCCTCTTCCTTCCTTCCTTCCTTCCTTCCTTCCTTCCTTCCTTCCTTCCTTCCTTCCTTCCTTCCTTCCTTCCTTCCAGGGTTTTATTTATTTGACAGAGAGAAACACAGCTAGAGAGGGAACACACACAGGGGGAGGGAGAGAGGGAGAAGCAGGCTTATCGCAGAGCAGGGAGCCTGATGTGGGGCTTGATCCTGGGACTCCAGGATCATGAACTGAGCTGAAGGCCGATGCTCAACTACTGAGCCACCCAGGCACCCCCCCCCCCCAGACCCTTTCTTTTCAACTGTTAGTACACAGTTGGTTCCGACACTTCCCAGGTTTTACTCCTCCACAGTTGAATTGATTGGCAGAGCAGTGGGTTGGAAAATAGGAATAAGGCTTGACTGTTAGCTGGCTGTGTGGGCAGAAGCTGGGAGAGGGAGGAAAGAGAGGAAAGGGGCTCCAAGATTTCTGGCTACACAGTATGATGACATGAAGTTGAGGTGCAAGTTTTTCCAACTTAATTTTGATGTTCTGTATTTTAGATGTTGACATTTAGAGGTACATAGAATCTTTTATAAATACTTCCAAAACATGTGACTTACATGTGAATTGAGAATTGTCCCTTTCAAAAAGAAACTTTTAGACTTCTAAGGAGCAGTTCAGTGTTTAGGGGTTTCAGGGAAGACTTCTCATAAAGACTTGAGTTTAGCTGAGTCATGAGTTTAAAGAGTTAAGGGACAAGGGAGATTGGGAGGCAAGTGAAGAAGGTAGTAGGAACAGCATGTGTACCAATGCATGTTTGAGAGAACTACAAGCAGTTTGCTTTTGATAGTATCAGATGTAAGGGAAAGTAGTGGAGGAGATGAGAGCTCAGTCAAAAAATAGACACACACACACACACACACACACACGAAAGAAATAAAAGACAAAAGTAAACAAACAACAACAACAACAAAAAACACCAAACCCAAACCAGGTGGACTGCTATCATTAAACTGTAGATAACTAGTCAGTGTTTTCCACATTTGAAAACAGAAAAACCATGTTTTAAATTTAACACTGATAAGATGAAATTGTGCTTTGCTGTGTTCTGATAGGTGTCTGTTCCTTTGTCTAGATACAGTTGGCATAATCAATGACTGGGTGGGTAAATGGAGAAGAATTGATTTATAGGTCTAAATAAATAGTTTTTGTATGAACTAAGTGCCATGACTCAGGACTGCTTGCATTAGTGGATTTATGATTACTGTTTATTAGTATCTTGTGGAATGTAAAACCACTTATCTCAAATTCAGTTGTGCATTTCTTCTACTTATCCTTATTCCTCATTTCCACCCACCCAGAACACACACATACACACACACAGGAAGAAAGGCAGCATGGCACTATCTATAGGAAAATTCTTCTACTGTCTGGGTTTTTGTTTTATTTTATTTTGGTTTTGAGTGAAGGGGTGAGATGGTTTAAGGTGAGAGGATGAGTAAATAATATATTTACATTACGGAGAAGAATTGCAGTAAAACATTTCTTTTACAGTCAGACAGAAGTCTAGAAAATTTGCTTCTACAGATGTTTTGACTTCATGAACACTATAAGTTATATATAATTTTGTTTCTTTATCTTTATGGGTTCGTAGAGATCAGAGCCAAACTTATGGCTCTAATTTATTAGCTAGGACTGCATGGTCTCTGTGGTCTGTATTAATGTCCTGCCTTGGGGCCCCTGGGTGGCTCAGTTGGTTAAGTGACTGTCTTCGGCTCAGGTCATGATCCTGAAGACCTGGGATCGAGTCCCACATCGGGCTCCCTGCTCGGCGGGAAGCCTGCTTCTCCCTCTTTCACTCCCCCTGCTTGTGTTACCTCTCTGGCTGTGTTTCTGTCAAATTAAAAAAAAAAAAATCTTTACTGTTCTGCCTTTATTTTTATATTAATGGATATTCTGACTTTTATCTTGTATATTTTACTGTTTTGTACACATTTTTTATACTAATTTAGTAATAGCTAATGGCCTTACCCTAGACCAATGAAACTGTAATCTTTTTTTTTTTTTTTTAAAGATTTTATTTATTTGACAGAGAGATACACAGCCAGAGAGGGAACACAAGCAGCGGGAGTGAGAGAAGGAGAAGCAGGCTTCCCACCAAGCAGGGAGCCCGATGTGGGGCTCCATCCCGGAACTCCAGAATCTTGACCTGAGCCGAAGGCAGTCGCTTAACCAACTGAGCCACCTAGGCGCCCCGAAACTGTAATCTTTTTAAGGGGAAATGAGGATTAGATCAAGTCCAGGCCTCTGGATTTTTAAAAAAGATTTTATTTATTTGACAGAGAGAGATTACAGGCAGGCAGAGAGGCAGGCAGAGAGAGAGGAGGAAGCAGGCTCCCTGCTGAGCAGAGAGCCCCATGCGGGCCTCCATTCCAGGACCCTGAGATCCTGACTTGAGCTGAAGACAGAGGCTTTAACCCACTGAGCCACCCAGGTGCCCTAGGCCTCTGGATTTTTTTAAAAAGCTCACTAGGAGGTGTTGATATCCTCCTAGGATTGAGAATCACTTGTTCTAGAGCAGGATGTTTTCATCAAAGGGCTGGATAGTAATTATTTTGGGCTTTGCGGGCTGTATAATCTGTCATAACTACTCAAGTCTGCCTTTGGAGTAAGAAAGCCAGAGATGATACGTAAATTAATAGGTATAACTGTGTTCTGATAAAACTTTGTAAAAACAGGAGCAAGTGTTTAGCCCGAGAAGATAGTTTGTAAAGCCATATTCTACCTCCTGAACCTTTAGTGACTATGCTCTACTGCTGATGGACCAAAACCATGTTTGAGCTAACATACTGAAGTTAATGGATTTCTTTTTATTTTTTATGGACTTTTTGTTATTTAAGTCTTTAAATTTTTTTCATTTTTTTTAAAAGGATTTTTATTTACTTATTTGAGAGTGAGAGAGAACACTAGCAGGGGGAGCTGCAGAGGGAGACAGAGAAGGAAGCTCCTGTGAGATCATGACCTGAGCAGAAGGCAGATGCTTAATTGACTGAGCCACCCAGGCGCCCTCTTTTTATTTATATTTATATTTATATTTATATTTTATTCATTTATTTATTTATTTATTTATTTAAGATTTTATTTATTTGACAGAGAGAAACACAGCTAGAGAGGGAACACAAGCAGGGGGAGTGAGAGAGGGAGAAGCAGGCTTTCTGCTTAGCAGAGAGCCTGATGTGGGACTCGATCCTGGGTCTCCGGGATCATGACATGAGCCGAAGGCAGTCGCTTAACCAACTGAGCCATCCAGGCGCCCCACTGTTTTTAATTTTTTATGGAATTTCCACACTGTTTTCCAAAGGCGCCCCTATTTTATTTTTTAAGATTTTATTATTTGACAGAAACAGTAAGAGAGGGAACACAAGCAAGGGGGAGTGGGAGAGGGAAAAACAGGCTTCCCACTGAGCAGGGAACCCATTGTGGGGCTCAATCCCAGGATTTGGGGATCATGACCTGAGCTGAAGGCAGATGCTTAACAACCTAGCCAGCCAGGTACCCCTTTTATAAATAGGCTTTTTAAGAGTAGTTTTAATTTTACAGCAAAACTGAGTGGAAGGTATGGAGATTTTCCATATGTTCTCTATCCCTACACATGCATAATCTCCCAGATTATCAACATTGCTCATTGGGATGGTGTATTTGTTACAGTTGATGAACCTACATTGATTCATCTTTATCACCCAGAGTCTGCAGTTTACTGTTTATGTATTTATGACTTTTGGCATTGTACATTTCTCTGGGTTTGGACAAATGTGTAGTGACAGCTGTACACCATTGTAGTATCTTACACAGTAGTTCTGCTGCCCTAGGTATCCTCTGTGTTTCACCTATACATCCCTCCCTTCTATTAATCCCAGGCATTTGGTGGTCTTTTTACTGTCTCCATTGGTTTGCTTTTTTGAAGAATATCATACACTAGTTGGAATCCTACATTATGTACCCTTTTCATATTGGCTTTTTCACACAGTAATAAGCATTTGACGATTGCCCATGTCCTTTCCTATCTTGATAGCTCGTTTGTTTTTAGTGCTGAATAATATTGCATTGTTTGGATGTACTACAATTTATCTGTTCAACACACTGAAGAACATCTTGGTTGCTTCCACGTTTTGACAATTATGAGTAAAAGTTGATGTAAACATTTTTGTGCAAGTTTTTATGTGTACATAGTTTGGAAGTTCAAACTGGCTGGACCATTTGTCTTCCCACCATGGATGAATGAAAGTTCTATTTGTGCCATGTCCTTATCAGCATTTGGTGTTGTCATTTTCTGAATTTTGGCCACTCTAATAGGTCTATAATGATAACTTGTTTTATTTACTTATTTTTTTTGAAGATTTTATTTATTTGACAGAGTGTGCAAACACACAAGCAGGGGAGGCTACAGGCAGAGGGAGAGGGAGAAGCAGGCTCCCAGCTGAGCAGGGACTCTGATGAGGTGCTCAATCCCAGGACCCCAGGATCATGACCTGAGCCGAAGGCAGATGGTTAATTGACTGAGCCACCCAGGTACCTCTGTGATAACTTGTTTTAAAGTGTATTTCTTGGGCGCCTGGGTGGCTCAGTGGCTTAAAGCCTCTTCCTTCGGCTCAGGTCATGATCTCAGGGTCCTGGGATTGAGGCCCGCATGGGGCTCTCTGCTCAGCAGGGAGCCTACTCCCCCCCCCCCCCGCCTGCCTCTCCGCCTACTTGTGATCTCTGTCTCTGTCAAATAAATAAATAAAATCTTAAAAAAAAATTCTTTAAATTGTATTCCCTGATGATATGATGTGGAGCATATTTTCATATGCTTATTTTTTATGTATCTTCTTTGATGAAGTGTCTGTAAGGTCTTTGGCCCGTTTTTAATTGGATTGTTTTCTTATTGTTGAGTTTTAAGAGTTCTTTGTATTTTTTTGGATAATAATCTTTATCAGGAATCTTTTACAAATATTTTCTCCCATTCTGTGTCTTGTCTTTTCATTCTCTCAACAGTGTCTTTGCAGGGCAGAAATTTTTAATTTTAGTGAAGTCCAACTTAATCATTCTTTGATGTGTTATATCTTTAATGTATCTAAAGTCATTGCCAAACTCAGGGTCACCTAGATTTTCTTCTGTGTTACCTTCTGGGAATTTTATATTTTTGGATTTTACATTTTAGTAGGTCTGTAATAAATTTTAAGTTGATTGTTGTGAAGGATGTACGAGCTTTGTTTAGATTCATTTTTTTTTGCATGTCGATGTCCATGTGTTCCAGCACTATTTGTTGAAAAGAATTTTCTTGCACCATTGTATTGCCTTTGCTCCCTTGTCAAAGATAATTGCCTGTATTTATATGGGCCTATTTCTGGAGACTCTGTCCTGTTCTTTTGGTGTGTATTTCTGTTCTTTTGCCAGCATCATACTGTCTTGATTACTGTAGCTCTGTGGTAAGTCTTGAAGTTCTGTAGTGTCAGTTCTCCAACTTTGTTCTCAAAATTGTCTGTTGGCCATTCAAGGTCTTTTGTCTCTTCATATAAATTTCACGTATTTATTAAATTTTTTCCAGGTACACTGAGATATAATTGACATACAACATTGTGTAAATTTAAGGCTACAGTGTGATGATTTGGTACACATATGCATTACAGAATGAGTACCATAAGAGGGTTAGTTAACACCTTGATCATCTTATGTAATTACCACTTTGTTTTGTGGTAAGAGCCTTTAAGATCCACTCTCAGCAACTTTTCAGATATATGGTACAGTATTATTAATACTGTTGTTATCATGTTGTATATTATCTCCTAGAACTTACTCATCTCATAACTGAAAGTCTGTACCCTTTAACCATATCTCCTCATTCCTTGCACCCCCACTCTTGGCAACCACTGTAAACTGTTTCTATGCGTTTGGCTTTTTTTTTTAATTTCACATATAAGTTGGTACCATATAGTTTTTAATGGTATACCCATGTCCTCAAGGTCCATCCTGTGTTGTTGCAATGGTAGGATTTCCTGTTTCTCATGGTTGAATATAGTTCTCTGTTATACGTACCACATCTTTATCCATTACATCTGTAGATGGACATTTAGGTTTGCTTCTTTATCTTGGCTATTATGAATAATGTTACAGTGAACGTAGGAGTGCAGATATCTCTCCAAGATCCTGATTTCATTTTATTTGGATATATACCTGGAGATGGGATTTTTGAATCACATAGTAGTTTATTTTTATTTTTGTGGGGTTTTCCATAGTGACTGTATCAGTTTACACACACCAGTTGGCCACACACCAAAAGGTTTTCCTTTCCTGTGCATCTTCACCAGCATTTGTTATGTTTTTTTTTTTTTTTTTTTAAAGATTTTTTTATTTGACAGAGCAAGAGATCACAGGTAGGCAGAGAGAGGGGGAAGCAGACTCCCTCCTGAGCAGAGAGCCCAGTGTGGGGTTCGTTCGATCCCAGGACCCTGAGATCATGACCTGAGCTGAAGGCAGAGATTTAACCCTCTGAGCAACTCAGGTACCCCAGCACTTGTTATGTCTTACTGTTTTTTTTGTTTTTATTTTTTTAAAGTAGGCTCCATGCCCAGTGTGGAGCCCAGCGTGGGGCTTGAACTCCTCCCAACCCTGAGTTCAAGAACTGAGCTGAGATTAAGAGTTGGACACTTAACCAACTGAGCCACCCAGGTGTCCCATGTCTTATCTTTCTAATGACAGCCTTTCTAATAGGTGTGAAATGATACTTCATTATGATTATGATTTGTACTTCTTAAGGTATTTCCTGCCTTTTTAAAAAAGTTTAATTAATTTATTTGAAATAATCTCTACACCTAGTATGGGGCTTGAACTCATGACCCTGAGATCAGGAGTCTCATGTTCTACTGACTGAGCCAGCCAGTCACCCTTGATTTGCCTTGTTCTAGTGATTAGTAATACTGAGCATCGTTTAATGTACTTGTTGGCCATTTGTATGTCTTCTTTGGAAAACAGGTTCTCTGCCTTATTTAGTTGTTTATTTGCTTGCTGCTTGCTTGCTGTTGAGTTGTAAGAATTCCATATATATAGACACACACACACACACACACACACACACACACACTTTGGGTTTGCAAATACTTTCTTCTTTTCTGTAGGTTGCCTTATCATTCTGTTGATTTTTGTGCGTGTGTTTTGTTTACTTATTGTTGATGTTGTTTTTTGCTTTGCTCTAGCTTTTTAGCTTGATGCAGTTCCACTTGTTTATTTTTGCTTTTGTTGCTGGTGGTTTTTGTGTCCTATTCAAAAAAGTCATTGTCGGGGCAACTGGGTGGCTCAGTTGGTTAAGTGACTGCCTTTGGCTCAGGTCATGATCCCAGAGTTCTGGGATTGAGCCCTGCATTGGGCTCCCTGCTCAGCAGGAAGCCTGCTTCTCTCACTCCCCTGCTTGTGTTCCCTCTCCAGCTGTGTTTCTCTCTGTCAAATAAATACATAAAATCTTAAAAAAAAAGAAAAAAAAAGTCATTGTCAGGATTAGTGGCAGAGAGCTTTTTCCATATGTTTGCTTCCATGGTTTCAGGTCTTATGTTTAAATCTTTAATCCCTTTTTTTTTTTTTTT
>PITA01007104.1:0-41779 GCA_004023965.1 Spilogale gracilis | reverse complement strand
CCCCTGGAATTTAGGTTTCTAACTGGTTAAATTATTTGGTTTGGATTCAGTATATGATAATTTATTAATAAAGTATTTCTTCCTCTTTTGTGTTTTTCTGTTTTATAACTGATCTTTGGGAACAGAACATCTTTCTGTTCATAATGCAGATTTTTTGGAATAGTTACACAAATGATTCTACATCTCTTTTTGGCATGGTTGTAACTTACAAAATTCAGTTAATTTCAGTAAAGGTTTATTAATTGAGTCTTATACTTTTATAATTCTCATACTTTTATATAACAGATTAAGAAATCACGGTAAATATTTGTCAGATAATGTCATACTGGTCCTCATTTTTGGTTTAGAAAATGTAGTTAATGAATCACTAGGAGGGAAACAGTCAAGACCAATTCTGTGAGACTGTTGTAAGCTGGTATAAGTGAGGAAAATAGTCAGTGGTAGGCCAAGGTACTTTTGTTGGTATTTAGAGAACCCTTTTTTTTTTTTTTTTTTTTAAAGCAGAAGTGCTTTGTTGTTCTCAAGTCAGTTAAATAAGGGTGGTTCTGAATGTGACAGTATTAACTACCATCTTATCTAATAGTTTACAAAACTATGCATTATGGTCCTTAGTAATTTTTCCTAACGGAATCACATTTACTTTAGGATGAATTGAAGATGTGAATTTGTTACTTTAGTGAGGACAACTTGGAAAAGTGTTAAATGTTTATTTTTTGTTTTTCTCCTTTGTAGAACCTCTAATTTAGAGCATTGTTTTGTAGATCTAAAACATTCTTTGCTGCCCTGAGAAAGTCAGCTTCTCTATTTCTTCCCTTCCAGTTAATTAGAATTCATTTCGTATTCAAATTAGTTAATGATGACTTGGAGTGGTTAAGCTTAGAGGAATTACTTTAGTAGTTTCATTCTGACACATTAGAATTGTGTCTTGTTCTATCTTAGAATTATAGACTGGGACTCAGTATGGTATAGTGGAAGACCATGGCCTTTGGAGACATAGAGGTTCTGTTTTCCTAGCGTTGGTACTTTGGGCCAATTAGTTAACCTCACCAAATTTCTTTTTCCTCATTGTAAGTTATTTTAAATGGGCTATTTAACATAAAGATAGATGCCTTTCTTGTGTGTGGTACAGAGTACATACAACGGAATTCCTGTCTTCTTTCTTGTCTTCTCTGTGTTTTCCCAGTCCACTTTGTAAAATTGCAACTGAAATGCTCTTTCTAAAGCCAAAATTAGTTCATGCTTTTTTTTTCCCCCTGAAAATCCTTTTGTTGGCTCCCTTGTAGCCTCAGGATGAAGTCCAAATTCCTCAAGGGCCTATAGGATTTCTCCAGCCTTGTGGTGTATTTCCCCCTTGTGCTTGCTGACTACTGAAGTTTGCTCACCTCCAAGCCTAGTGTTCTTGCTCATTACATTCTGCTTTGAACTCTTTTGCTCTTTGCCCTTCTCCTTTCTGATCCCCCAGCAGCTTCTGTTCAGAATGTTAGATGGAATAATATTTCAGCCCCTTTAGTGAATGTGACAAGAGAAAGAGCTGTGTAAAGACCACTGGACAAAGATGCAGACCTGGGTTCTAGTCCTCCTCTATTTACTAGTTAGAGGATACTTGGACAGATTATTATCTCTTGAACTTCATATAATGCCCTTATTTGTGAAACTGGGATGTCTGCCTAGTTTACCTTGTGAAAGTGCTTTGGAAACTAAGTATATAGCCATTAAAAGTATCACTATCAAGAGTATATTTTGGGTATTAATAAGACGATTGTATTTCCTAATGTTTGAGGGATTGGATTATGTTCCCCTGCCCCAAATTTATATGTTGAAACTCTAACCGCCTCCCTCCCTTGTGACTATGTTGGAGATAGGGCTTCTAAGGAGGTGATTAAGGTTAAATGAGGCATAGGGTGTGGTTCTGAGAGGACTGGAGTCCTTGAATAGAGGAAAGACACCTGAGATCAATCTCTCTCCATTATGTGAGAACATACTGAAAAGTTGGACTTCTGCAAGCCGGGAAGAGAGCTCTCACCAGAAACAGAATGCTGATCTTGGATTTTTTTTTCATCCTCTAAAACTGTCAGAAAATAAATTTCTGTTGTTGAAGCCATTCAACATTTTGTTATGGCAGCCTGAGCAGACTACTATTGATTAAAATGTAATTGCTTTGTGTGAAGGGCACACTAAATTGATTTCCTAGATAATATATATTTTTTAAAGATTTTGTTTATTTGACACAGAGCGCATGTGCGCATACAAGCAAGGGGAGCAGCAGAGGGAGAGGGAGAAGCAGGGTCTCCACTGAGCAGGGAGTTGTTGTGGGTGTGGATCCCATGACCCTAAAGACAGATGCTTAACTGACTGAGCCACCCGGGCGCCCACAGATAACATTTTTTTAAAAAAAGATTTATTTATTTGAGAGAGAGAGAGAAAGAAAAGGGGAGGCAGTGAGAATCTTAAGCGGAGTCTGCTGAGATATTACGACCTGAAGCGAAACTAAGAGTCAGATGCGCAACCTACTACACCACTGAGGTGCCCCTCAGATAACATTTTAATGAGTAACTCAATCAGTTATAAATTGGTGGACTACTTTAGAAAATGGCCTTGATAACTTGGGAGTTAGCCCTAATAGATTTTTTGTCTGTATGATGAGGAGATTAGTGTAAGTTGTTACTTTCATGTTTAACCAAAACCGCTTTTTTGAAATGTACTCTGCCCCACATATATAAAAATTATTAAGGATATATTTGGCTATAGTTAATTAAAAAACTCAGGCTTAAAAACAATAAGGAACATATATTGTTTTATATGAAAAGAAATTTCAAAGTAGGGTTGTCCCAGGGTTGGCTAATTCTTTAGCTTTGTAGTAAGGATTCACATTCTTTCTATTTTCCCTTTCCTGTTTGATGGGATGGTAGTGATGTATTATTAGCCTTACTTTTAGTTTCCTGGTGTCTGTAAACTGGTTGCAGTAAAAATGTTACATGGTGATTGTAGAACATTTGGAAATTCCACAAAGGAATGAAAATGAAAACACAGATTGTTATATATAATCCTTATGTAATTGTAAATAATACTGATGTATCTATCTCCTCTCAATATCTGGTTAGTTTGCATAGGTATTTAATTATACCAAACAAAATTAGGTCACACTATATACAAAGGTATGTGTTGTGTTTTTTTTCCATTAAGATTATATAAAGAGGATTTTCTTTCTTTTTTTTTTTTTTATTAAAGATTTTATTTATTTGACAGAGAGAAACACAGCTGAGAGAGGGAACACAAGCAGGGGGAATGAGAGAGGGAGAAGCAGGCTTCCCGCCGAGCAGGGAGCCCAATGTGGGACTCGATCCCGGGTCTCCGGGATCATGACCTGAGCCAAAGGCAGTCGCTTAACCAACTGAGCCACCCAGGCGTCCCAAAGAGGATTTTCTTAGTAAAAATAATTTCTTTCTGATTATTGAAGTGATCATTGAAAAAAATTGGACACAAAAAACACAAAGAATATTAAAATATCACCCATATCTCATTATCCAGGGATTCTATTTATATATATATACACATATATAAAATGTATATTTTATTTTTATATTTTATATTTGTATGTAAATATACATAAATATATATAAAATATGCATATATTTTAAAGATTTTATTTAATTATTTTAGAGAGAATGTGTGTGTGGTGCAAGTGGGCTGAGGGAGAGAGGGAGAGAATCTCATGCAGACTCTGTGCTGAGTGCAGAGCCTATCTAAGAGCTGCGTCTCATGACCCTGAGATTATGACCTGAGCTGACTGAGCCACCCAAGTACCCCTATACAGATTTCTTTAAAAATACCCAGGTATTAAGGGTTCCTATGTGGCTCCATCAGTTAAGTGTCCAACTTAAGTGTCCAACTGCTTTGACCTCTGTGCTCTGTGTGGAATCTGCATGAGATTCCCTCTTTCCCTTTCCCTCCTCCCTGCTCTCTCTCTCTCTCTCTCTCTCTCTCTCTCAGTAGAGTCTTAAAAAATAAAAACAGGTACGTAGCCATTTTGTAACCTGCTTTTTACTGAATATACATCTTTTCTTGTGGTTCTTTCCTCAGCAACTTTGCTTCTTCACTCTCAACCAATACCTGTGGTCTCATAAGGAGTTTCAGTTGACTGAGGAAGAAAACTTAGGCTGAGTTTACAGATGGTTTTGCAACATACGGTGGAACCCCCATCATATGCTGGTACTACCTGAATGAAGATGGATATTTATAACACTGTAGCCACAATCAGGAGTGATGCAGAAGGAGAGTGGTGAAGGGAAATTCGCCTGATGAATAAAACTTTGAGCAGTGTACCTACTTACTTACATTGCCTGGAAGGAGAGATGGTTAGAGATGTAGATCCATTCTGACTCATGGCAATAGCAGTTCTTGGGCTTATTCATTATAGACCTGGAAAGAACATAATTGGAAGTATGGGGAATAGATATGTAGATACACTTCTGAATGGGCATTAGCTAATGTTTGTGTTCATGTGAATGCTCATCAAAGAGCAGCTGCAGCAGAGAAGAATCTTAATCAAGTGGACGAGGTATAACATCTGGATTCTAGCCTCTTTCCTCATCCGCCTCCATCATTGCTCAATGGGCTCATGCAAGAGATGCCAGGGTGGCAGGCATGGTGCTTGTGTGTTCTTATGCTCAGCAATATGGACTTGCATTCACCAAGACCAGCCTGGCTACCACTACTGCTGAGTGACCACCTTGCTAGTAATAGGGCGCTGACACTGAATCCTTGAGATAGCATCATTCCTCTGGTATTTCATATCACATTGCCTTTTCTTTTATTTATGTATGTATGTATGTATGTATGTATTTATGTATTTATGTATGTATGTATGTATGTGAGCTCATGTGCACGAGCAGGGAAAGGCAGAGGGAGAGGGAGAAAGAATCTGAAGAAGACTCCGCAGAGTGGGGAGCCTCCGTGTGCCAAAAACAAGAGTCAGATGCTTAACCAACTGAGCCACCCAGGCGCCCCCATATCACATTGCTTTTGACCAGAAAGCTCATTTTACAGCCAGTAAAAAAGTGGCATTGGGGTCATGTTCATGGAATTTCTGATTTTACCAGGTTCCTCACTATCCTGAAGCAGATGAATTGTTAAAACAGTGGAATGTTCTTTTGAAAACTCAGTGCACCAGCTGGTGGCAGTTCCTATATGGCGCTGATTTAGAGAGGAATGCTTCTGCTGGGGAACACAGCACTGGTTCTGTTGGTTCTCAACTGGAAGTTGAGCACCTGGCCACTTTGGATTCCTCATGCCAGTGAATTCATAGGCAAAACAAAAGATTACTGTATTGGTTAGGGTGATTGAGTCTGTCTCCAAAGTGGAAATTGTGTTACTGCTACACGGTGGCAAAGAGAAGTATGTATGGAATGCAGGAGATCATCTGGAGTGCCTCTTAGTACTTCCATGTCCTATCATAAGTTAGTGGAATACTAAAACAATACAGGCAGGGCTGTTAATGGCAGTTGTTTGAATCAGCACACCAGGCAAGGAATAACAACCAGATGAGACGATTGCTGAGGGAATATGTGATTGCTCAGATGGAATGTGATAGATAGTGGAAGAACATTATAAATACCAGCAGTGATTTCATGACCAGTTACAGAATGAAAACTTTAGTACTTATGAGTATTTTTTCTGTACCTTAATATTTGTGTATATATTAACCAATTCTTTTTTTCCTCTCTCCTTAGTTCTCTTATATTTAACTTTAGGTATGCTAATAGTGGTTAACTTAATATTTCAGCATTTAAGTTACAGGATATCAAAGGGGAAGGACAAATCAGCCAGTTAGAAAAAAAACGAACATTACTCAAAGAGAGGAAAGTAGACTTTGTATTCTCTCTTGGGAAGATAGAATAGTTTTGGTTGTGTGAGGATGAGTGTATCATGTTAGACTAAAGCATGTTTTTTGCTATTATCTTTCTTCAGGAGTTAACTATAATGAAAGAGGTTTGTACATACACAATATTGACAAAAGGTACTGTGGTGATTTGTATTATTTCAGTTACTTAAGTTGAAACTATGTATCTCATAGTTCTGTAATATGGTTCTTTCCCTTATGGTTGTGGGTTAAAATTGGCGAAAAGAGAATTTGTGTAAGCAACATTCGTTAACCTCTAAAGGTTTTTGTGGTTAGATGTAGTAAGAGGCACAGAGGTGTTGGTGGGTTCCAGCTTGACCTTGGTCTCTTTGCTCTGCATTTAGCTCTTTTTCCTGGTTGCTGACAGTTTGCTAAACAGTAGCATCAGGCCCCTCATTTGCAGAAGCATAGCTTCCCAGATCTCCGGGAGCATTTCCTTTACCGTTCCCTTTCTCTGACTGGTCTCCGGGATCATGACCTGAGCCAAAGGCAATCGCTTAACCAACTGAGCCACCCAGGCGCCCCATTCCCTATCATTTTTTAATCCGTCCCCTACTCATCACCCCTCTCAATGTAATTCTTTTAAAAAGAAAGATCATATGAGAATATAATTGGTTAACATGGAGTTAATGGGAGGAAGCTGGTGTCTTGGACTAGGTACGAAATATATTCTATCAGTAGTACTTAAATGTATAAGTAATTTTGTGTTTAAATGTAGTTCCTCTTGGGGCACCTGGGTGGCTCATTTGATTAAGCTGCTCCTTCAGTTTGGGTCATGATCGCATGAGTCTGGAATTGAGTGAGCCCTTCTCTGCAGAACCTGCTTCTCTGTCTCCCCTGCTTGTGCTCTCTTGTGCTAGCTGTCTTTCTCTTTCTCAGATAAAATCTTAAAAAAAAAAAGTAGTTGCTCTTCTGAAAACTGGATTCTTACAGTTCTTCCATTAAGCCTGTTTTTAAAAATATGTCTTTTTTTTTTTTTTTTTTTTTTTTTTTAAGATTGTATTTATTTGACAGCGCAAGCAGGGGAAGTGAGACTTCCTGGAAGCTAGATTTTGCTGGAAACTCATTGGCCTGTTCACAGTTGCTTAAGTGGGAGAGGTAGGAGGAGCTGTTCTAACTCTTACAGTAACTAGGTTTCAACCTGAATTGTTATGCAAACAGTTTGTTCTTTTTGCTGGGTATTTGCCATAACCTGATAGGATTTCTTTTTATTTCTTTTTCACTTTTTTTTGAAATGGGAATTGTGTTGGAGAAAGTTGTATCCTTTCAGTGCCAGCTGGGTATTGAGTATGTGCATACACTATCCCCATGACTCCAGGCTTAATAGGTTTATTTGTCAGTAGTGAACCAACATTTGGCCTGTGTGCTCTTCTCCTCCCCTTACGCTCTCATTCCTCTCCATAATGATTATGGATTCCTCCTGGAAAGTTTCTCAGTTCTCAAACCAACCAAACCTTTAGCAAAGTAGATGTTTTGTGTACCTTATGGTATATAAAAACTCTTCCTGTTACAGGTGTTAAAACTTGATATTGTAAATTCTTCCTATTAGCATTAACATTTTTTTAAGAGTCCTTATAAGGCTGTCTGCTTCTCCTTCTCCCTCTGTGGCTTTACCCTGCTGGTTGTCTTTCTCGCAGATGAATGGATAAAATCTTTAAAAGAAAAAAAAAATACAGGGCCTTTAGACCAAGAAGTGTTCCTTATATACTGTATCAATTCTAAGAAACTCCTTCCTCACCCCTTCATTTTAACATTTCTGAAATTGGGATGCATTTTACAATTAAAAAGCTGTTAGCCATAGCACTAGTCCTCGTACTTGTGTGAACTTGGTTGTTTTTGCTGGGGGTTTAAGTGGATTATTGCGGGGCACCTGGGTGGCTCAGTTGGTTAAGCGACTGCCTTCGCCTCAGGTCATGATCCTGGAGACCCAGGATTGAGCCCCACATCGGGCTCCCTGCTTGACGGGAAGCCTGTTTCTCCCTCTCTCGCTCCCTCTGCTTGTGTTCCCTCTCTGGCTGTGTTTCTCTCTGTCAAATAAATAAAATAAAATCTTAAAAAAAAATACTTTTAAGTGGATTATTGCAACCTGTTAACGGATCATTTATGGACTGTTTGAGGAAAGAATAGAGTCCTGGTTTTGCCTTAAGACAATTTGGGGGGGGGGCGTTGTGACACCTTCTGGTAAGATTAAGTTAGCACTAGCATCAAAATGTACAGAATTGGTGTCAACAGTTTGGAAGAAAATTCTGGAAATAATGATAGAGCCATTTCTTTCTTTTTAAAATTTATTTGAGAAAGAGAGGGAATGAGAGAGAGAGCATGAGAGGGGAGAATTCAGAGGAGGAAGCAGGCTTCCGACTGAGCAGGGAGCCCAATGCGGGACTTGATCCTAGGACTCTGGGATCATGACCTCAGCTGAAGGTAGTCGCTTAACCAATTGAGCCATCCAGGTGCCCCCAGATAGATACTGTGTCATCTGCAGTGGAAAGTTTACAGCATTACCTATATGGTATTCCTGCCGCTTTATTTAATTAGAATCTAGTCATAAGGAAATAGGCAAATCCAGTTTCTAGGACTTTCTGTAAAACAACTGGTTTGGGTTTTTTCTTTTATTGTTATTTATATATTTATAAAATATTTATTTGAGAAAGAGAGAGTGCACAAACAAGAGCAGGAGGAGAGACAGGGAAAGAGAGAATCTCAGGCAGACTCCCAGGGTGGAGAGAGCCCAGCAGCCTGAGACCATGACCTGAGTCGAAACCAAGAGTTGGATGCCAAACCAAATACCCTAGCTGTTTGGATTTTTAAGATAATATGTATGTTTTGAACATAAAAAAGAAGTCACAGTTGAAGGGTAAAGGTCAGTTTTAAGAAATCTAGATAGATATGACAATAGCTTTGAAAAATATTTGGTTGGATTTTGGATCATACAAAAGATACATAGTTGTTTTGAGGGGACGCCTGGGGTGGCTCAGTTGGTTAAATGTCCGCCTCTTGATTTTGACTCAGGTTATGATCTTGAGGTCTTGGGATTGAGCCCTGTGTTGTGCTCTGAGCTCAGTGGGAGTTTGCTTCTTCATTCCCTCTTCCCCTTTCCCCACTTGTGCACCCTTTCCCTCTTTTGCTCTCAAATAAATAAAACCTTAAAAAAAAAAAATCTCTCTTCTCCCTCTGCTTTTCTCCCCACTTAAAAAAGATTTTTTTGTTTTTTTTTTGTTTGTTTTTATTTATTTTTTTTTATATTTCGTTTCTGGATTTTGGATAACTTTGAATATGATTTTTCTGCAGATTTTATTACTTTCTTTATGATTTTAACTCTGACACAAAGTGACCTAGATAAGTCTGAAAAAGTATTTCCTGTAATTATAAGGTAATTCTTTGTAAGGAAGCATTCTGACACAATTGGCAGGTTTTTCTCTTAGTGATACATAAGATTGGTGTGTCTGATTTGTTGGGAGTCATTGAAATATTTTTTTTTTTTTTTTAGATTTAGGTTATTTTTTAATGGATTGTCATGAAATTGATTCCATAAAGTAACTGGAAAAGCCTTATATAAACATGTAAAATATTCTGTGGGAAAAATACTGACTTTAGAAAAATTTCTGGGAGGTTTGGATTAGAAGTCAGTTAAAAGTTATTAAAAGAAAAAGAAAGAAAAAGGTTATTGAAAGATATGCTGTGACATTTCTAGAAAGGGGGAGAAAAGGTAAAGGCACAAAAGCAAGATGGCAGAAATCTTTTTTTTTTAAATGTACATGAGACCCCCTATTTGTTACTTGAGTAGGGTCATTTAAGCTACTTGCAGTTAGGGCAGAGAGAAATTACTGTTTTTCAAAGAAAGCAAGTTATCCTCAAGTCCTCTTGGCAGACTTTAAGGAAGGGTTGAAAGAAAGAACATTTTAATTCAAGACATAATATTTTTTTGAAATGTTACACCAGCCAATGCTATCTAGTGTGTGTTGTGGGTATGGGCTCTGTTTTCCACATAGGACATCTTTTAATAAAGTAGGGCCCTAACTTAGAATGGCATTTTGAATGTTAGCCTATAGATTGATATTTGGAGCTTAATTATATAGCTAAGATGTTACTATGAAGAGTTGGGAAGAAAATGATTAATTTTGTTAAACTTGTAAAATGAATAAATAAACACATTTAGTAACTCAACGTTACTGTTTGAGGAAAACAGATGTAAGGTAGAGCTAGATGAAAATGACATTATTGGTTGGGACGCCTGGTTGGTGCAGTTGTTAAGCATCTGCCTTCGGCTGGGGTCATGATCCCGTAGTCCCAGGATCCCAGGATCGAGCCCTGCATTGGGCTCCGTGCTTGGCAGAAAGCCTGCTTCTCCCTCTCTCACTCCCCCCGCTTGTGTTCCCTCTCTAGCTGTGTTTCTTTCTGTCAAATACATAAAATCTTTAAAAAAACAAAAAGAAAAAAGAAAAATGCTTTGAGTTTATTTTAAAAATAAGTGAAAATTAATTTTTTAAAAAAGATTTTTATTTATTTGACAGAGAGATCACAAGTAGGCAGAGAGGCAGGCAGAGAGAGAGGAGGAAGCAAGCTCCCTGCCTAGCAGAGAGCCCGACAATGGCCCTCAATCCCAGGACCCCGAGATCATGACCTGAGCTGAAGACAGAGGCTTTAACCCACTGAGCCACCCAGGCGCCCGAAAATTAATTTTTAATGTATTCCAGATATAAAATTTTGCAGGCAGGGGCAGGTGGTTGGCTGTCAGTGGAGCACGTGACTGTTGATCTCAAGTTGCTGGGTTCAAGCCCCTTGTTGGGTGTGGAGCCAGTATTAAAATTAATAAAAATTTGCAGCCTTAGGAAACCAAGCAAAAGAATTTTTTTTAAAGAGATAGTTGCGAGGATTGGAAAAGGGGGCCAAGGTAGAGAGAGAATCTTAAGCAAGCTCCATGCCTGGTGTGGAACTTAATGTAGCACTTGATCTCACAATCCTGAGATCATGAGCTGAGCTGAAATCAAGAGTTGGATGCCTAACTGAGCCATTCAGGGGCCCCTAAAATGTGAATTTATAAAACTAAATATGAAGTTGACAGAAAGGTATATGGGGTTATCATATTATTCTTTCTACTTGTATATACTTTACTATTCCGGGGGGAAAGTTAGGCAATATTTATTCATAATTAATTGTACATGTTTTCCTCTGATTGTCTACAACTATTAAACAATGCCATCTCTTGTTTGATCATTTGGAAGAAATTAGATTTGAATTTTTTTTCTAAACAAGGCTCAATATGTTGATGCCCTCATTAAAATCAGGTTCTTTTTTTTTTTTTTTTTTTTTAAAGATTTTTATTTATTTGACAGAGAGAAACACAGCCAGAAAGGGAACACAAGCAGGGGGAGTGAGAGAGGGAGAAGCAGGCTTCCTGCCAAGCAGGGAGCCCGATGTGGGACTCGATCCCGGGTCTCCGGGATCATGACCCGAGCCGAAGGCAGTCGCTTAACCAACTGAGCCACCCAGGCGTCCCTAAAATCAGGTTCTTAAAATTAGAGGATTTAAAATGAGGCAGTAGGCAACAAAAAGGTTACTGCAATAACCATGAAGCTATTGAAATTGTTTTTTGAAAAAGATGCCAAGGAAGATTAGCACATGGAGAAATGCTCATGGTATATTTAATGAAAAAAGCAGGACAGTAACTGTGTCCAGAATGCCAGTTTTTACATTCTTTATACAAACACATACTGGAGAGACTTAGAAGAAAATACACTAACATGTTAACATATTCTGTTTGAATGATAGGACCGTGATACATTTTTAAAATTTTTTCATTTATATTTTTCTCTTTCTCTGAATTTTTCTGTTAAAAAGCAGGCAAAAATTAAAAAACTACATAATATTTGTTTTCATTTAGAATGCATTAGTTTTGGGGCACCTGGTGGCTCAATTGGCGAAGTGTCTGCCTTTGTCTCAGATCATGGGTCTGAGGTTAGGCTCCCTGCTCAGCAGGGTCTGCTTCTTCCTCTGTCCCCCCCGTTGCTTGTGCTTTCTCTCTTTCACTCTCAAATAAATAAATCTTTTTTTTTTTTTTTTTTTTTTTTTTTTTTAAAGCGTGCATTTGTTTTTAAGCATAGTCATGACAAGAATGTTCTCTGTCTCTTTTTAGGATTCAAGTATTTACATGAGATAGAGGGAGAAATGTTTTTGCTGTGGTAGGAAATGAAGGTTGAGAGAATGAGGGAGAGAAAATATTGTTAAAGGTAAATGTATAGATATGAGAGAGGTTGCTTATAGCTAGTAATTTACACATTAGGGAGTGGAAAAACAAGGTCACTGTGCCTTTGTAGACACCTGAAAGAGCAAGAAAAGGACTTAGGTGTAGATATTACTTGAAAATGTTCTTAGGGCGCCCAGGTGGCTCAGTCGGTTAAGCACCTGCCTTCAGCTCAGGTCATGATTCCGGAGTCCCAGGATCAAGCTCTCCCCAAAAGGTTCCCTGCTCAGCAGGGAGTCTGCTTCTCCCTTTGCTCCACTCACCCCCATGCTCATTCTCTGTCTCTGTCTCTCTGTCTCTCTGTCTCTCTCTCTCTCTCTCTCTCGATCACTCTCAAGTAAATAAATTAAAAATCTTTAAAAAGAAAGAGAAAGTGGGGCGCCTGGGTGGCTCAGTTGGTTAAGCGACTGCCTTTGGCTCAGGTCGTGATCCCGGAGACCTGGGGTCGAGTCCCACATCGGGCTCCCTGCTCGGCAGGAGGCCTGCTTCTCCCTCTCTCACTCCCCCTGCTTGTGTTCCCTCTCTGGCTGTGTTTCTCTCTGTCAAATAAATAAATAAAATCTTTAAAAAAAAAAAAAAAAGAGAGAGAAAGAGGGAGGGAGGGAGGAAGGAAGGAAGGAAGGAAGGAAGGAAGGAAGGAAGGAAGGAAGGAAGGAAGGAAGGGAGGGTGGGTTGGTTCTTTACTCCAGCTGGCAGATCCTGACTCAGTAAAGCTTGGTTTCCACAGGTAGAGGAGAAAAGAAGAAGACTGCTAGTTTTATATATGGGCTGTTCATAAAGTTCAGTTATCTAAGGAATTTCCTGTTTAGTTTTGGCCACATTGTTTATTTTGAGTTTAGCTCTTTTAAATATTTTTTTCTTTTAAAGCTGAACATGTTTATTTCCATTTTAAGCAAACTTCATCAATGGCGTAAGACAGGGATGGCAAATGGGTTTCCTATTACATGTCAACTCCTGGAGTGATTATAGAGTTTTTAGACTTTGCAGAGAAGACTGCTATGATTAACAGTGTCTGTTTTAGCTCCTTGGAGAAATGCTTGCTGTTCATAATCCATTTTGTGTGATCCTTGGAACATATTAAAGCTGTTGGTAGTCATTTAGTTAAAGATAAAAAAAGAAGGGAGACCAACTATTGGATACTAAACTTACAGTCTGAAATAAACAACAGCAGCAATTCTTCAGCAGCCTGTAGAGGAAATTAACTGTGTTTTCAGTAATGTAGCTGCAATCCACATGTGGCTATTGTGCACTTTAAAAAATGTGGCTAGTTTGAAAGTGAATGTTTAAATTTCACTTAATTATTTTAAATAAAAAGTGGAAATTATAAAATATTTTCTGTTAAGCACAACTTTATTGTTTTGAGGACTGCGTTTCACTTTAAGATTTGCATTGGAGGGGCAGCTGGGTGGCTCATTCATTTAGTCTTTAGCTCAGGTCATGATTCCCGAGTCCCAGGATTGAGCCCCGCATTGAACCCCACATTGGGCTCCTTGCTTGGTGGGAAGCCCACTTCTCCCTCTCCCACTCCCCCTGCTTGTGTTCCCTCTCTAGCTCTGTTTCTCTCTGTCAAGTAAATAAATAAAAATCTAAAAAAAAAAAAAATTTGCATTGGAACATTCATGGGAGGTTTTATGTCTAGGTCTATAAGTGGCACCCATTTCAACTCTGTCATTCCATTGACAATACTTAGTTTTATGTCCACGTGATTAGGGAAGCTGGAAAATAAAGTATAATTCTATGATCTAGAGGAAGGGAGAATAGATTTTAGTGCAAGCTAGAGTCTTTCCTACTCTTGTGAAAGAAAAGTATGCAACTTGTACACTGAAAACAAAAAGATAGATGAAATTCTAAAGTTCGGTGGATGACTGAAAATAACCAGGTATCACTCAAGATTAAATCTGCTTAGTTTGGTAAACATACTAAGAATAGAAGTATTTCCTTAGCTTCATAAAGGGCATAAACCTTCATAAAGGTTGGATGCCCAAAAAGCCAGTGCTGCAGTAGAGCAAGAAAAAGTAGAAGGTATACAGATTGGAAAGTAAGAAGTAAAATCATCTTTCATGACTGTCTATGTATATAGCCTAGGAAAACTACAAAAAAAAACAACTGCAGCAAAAACTTAGCAATGTTGCAGGATTACAAGGTCAGTATTCAAAAATCAGTTGTGCTTCTGTAAGCTTGCAATGAATAATTGGAATTGAAATGATAAAAACAGTACCATTCATGATAGCATCAAAAATAAGAAATATATAGGGATAAATTTGACACAGTATTTGCAGTTAGTACACAAAAACTTTAAATTCTCTCAGCAAAGTTTTTTAGAGGACTTAAATATTAGGAGAGGGTTATTGTGTTTACAATTGGACGATGCAGTGTTGTTAAATGGCAGTTTTCTCCAAATTGATTTATAGATTCATTAATTCCATTCACATTTTCAGCAGGCTCTTTTTTGTGGAAATTGACAAACTGATTCTAAAATTACATGCAAGTGCAAAAGACTTAAAAATATCTAAAACAGTCTTGAAAAAGAAAAATCTAGGAGACTTCAGTACCTGTCTTCAAGAGTTACTAAAGCTATAGTAATCAATATAGTATAGTACTAGAGGAGGATCAGCAGATTTAAGAGAGCCCTGAAATAGACCCACATCTATGCAGTTCAATTGATTTTTGAGTGCCAGGACATTTCACTGAAGAAAAGGGTGATCTTACAGATGTAGTGAAAAGAAGGGCCATATGTACCCCAATGTTCATTGCAGCAATGGCCACAATCGCCAAACTGTGGAAAGAGCCACGGTGCCCTTCAAGAGATGAATGGATAAAGATGTGGTACATATATACAATGGAATACTACACCTCCATCAGAAAGGATGAATATCCAGCTTTTGTAGCAACATGGACTGGATTGGAAGAGATTATGCTGAGTGAAATAAGCCAAAGAGAGAAAGTCAAATATCACATGGTTTCACTTAACTTGCGGTGTATAAGGGGTAATTAGAGGACAGTAGGAGAAGGAAAGTAAATGGGAAGTAGTTTGGGGAGAGAAATGAAACGAGAGACTTTGGACACAGAAACAAACTGAGGGACTTGGAGGGAGGGGGTGGGGGGATGGGAGAGCCTGGTGGTGGGTACTGAGGGCACGTATTGCATGGAGCACTGCGTGTGGGGCATGGGCAATGAAGCCTGGAATATTGAAAAAATAAAATAAATTTAAAGTAAAAAAAAAAAAAGAAAAGGGTGATCTTTTCAACAAATGATGCTGGAACAGGTGGATAGCTATATATGAGAAAAGAGTTTTGACTATTACCCTAACTTGGCACCATATGCAGGAAGTTTTTATGAAATAGAGCATAGATCTACCTAAATGTGAGAGCAAATATCATAAAACTTCTGAAGGAAAACATGGGGAAAATCTTCGTGACCTTGGGTTTGGCAAAGATTTTTAAAAATAAAAATTTTTTAAAAATTTAAAAAAAATTATAAATTGGGCTTCATCAAAAGAAAAATATTTTTCCCTTCGAAAGATTGTTAAGGGTGCCTGGGTGGCTCAGTGGGTTAGAGCCTCTGCCTTTGGCTCAGGTCATGATATCAGGGTCCTGGGATCCAGGCCCACATTGGGCTCTCTGCCCAGCAGGGAGTCTGTTTCCTCTGCTCTCTCTGCCTGCCTTTCTGCGTACTTGTGATCTCTCTCTCTCTGTCAAATAAATAAATAAATAAAATCTTTAAAAAAAAAGAGAGAGAGACTGTTAAAATAATGAAAAGGCAAGCTACTGACTGGGAAAAATATTTGTAAAACATATCTAGCCAAAGACTTGTATGCAGTATATATAAGTAACTCAGTAATAACGCATACTAGTTCAACATGGGCAAAAGATTTGAACACTTACTGAAGAAGTGGATAGTATACAAGCATTTGAAAAGATGTTCAAAATCGTGATTTAATAAGGAAATTGAAAATAAAACCACTAGTAGATAGTTAAAAAGACCGACCATGCTGAATGTTACTAAGAATGTGGAGAAACTAGAACTCATATTGCTGGTGGGAATATCAAATGGTATTGCCACACTGGAAAATGTTTAGCAGTTTCTTATACTGTTAAACAGAAACTTAATTTACCATGGACTTGGCAGTTCTGTTCTTAGGTATTTACATAGGTATTACCTAAGAGTCCACTCAGAGACTTTGATTCATGTATTTGTAGCAGTTTTAGTCATAGTAACCCCAAACTGGAAACAAACCAGTTGTCTGTCAGCTGGTGAGTAGGTGAATTGTGGTAAATCCATACAATGGAATATTGCTTGGCAATAATAAGGATGAATTTCAAGAGCAGTATTTTAAGTGAAAGAAGCCAGACACAAAAGACTATATATACTATTTTTTTTAGGATTATATTTATTTCTGTCAGAGAAAGCACAATTGGGGAGTGGCAGACAGACCAGACAGAGGAGGCAGAGCAGGCAGAGGGAGAAGCAGGCTCCCCGGTGAGCGAGGAACCCGATGTGGGACTCAATTCCAGAACCCCAGGATCATGACCTGAGCTGAATGAAGGCAGATGGATGCTCATCTGACGGAGCCACCCAGCGTCCCTGTATATACTTTTGATTTCATTTATCTGAAGCTCTGGAACAGAGAAAACCATAGTGGCCAAAAGAAATCAGTGGTTTCCAAGGTCCAGAAAATGGGGAGATAGTTGACTGTAAAAGGACATGAGAGAAATGCTGTTTATCATACTTATGATGGTAGCTGCACTATTACACTCATTTGTCAGTACACACTGAATTGTATACTTGGGATTTTTGAATTGTATGCACTTTATACTTTAGTGAAGCTGACGCACCCTTCCTCCTCCAAGATGGTTCTTAGCATCCTACCAAACTGGTCAGTGACCTTTTAAAAAAAGTTTTGGCTGGCTCAGTCGGTCTTAGAGCATGCAACTCTTGATCTCAGGGTTTTGAGTTCAAGCCCCATGTTTGGCATAGAGATTCCTTAAAAATATATGTATATTTTTATGAACTCTCAGATTTAAATATTTTTTGTGTTCCATTACATTATAGTTATTATCTTCAGTTATGGTTACATTGTACTGTCTGTGGTCTCTGGCAGCTTATTTCACTTGATTCCCAAGTCCTTTTGACACAACCTTAGAGTAGTCCTTGGTGTCTTTCACTTGCCTTGTAATACACATAGTGCATCTTGTGGATTTCTTGTCCTAGATTTGTAGTTGCCTAGGAGTTTGGATTCCTTGCAGTGGAGAGTGGTATTAGAGATTACAATCTGGGTAATAAGTAATGTTCCATGGCCACTGGACAGTCATTATTTTTAGGCCTTTTCTTACACTTTTTTTCCTCCCTTATTTTGTTCAGGTATAATTGACAAATAAAATTGTAATATATTTAAAGCATAATTTGTGGTAGTTTGATATATGTACACACTGAGAAAAGATTCCTTCCATCTAGTTCATTAACACATCTGTCACCCCACATATTTATCCCCCCCTCCTTTTTTGGTGACAACATTCAAGTTCTACTCTTTTAGCAAATTTCAATTATATAGTATGGGTGTTACCAGCTATAGTCACCATGTTTTACTTTTAGGCCATTTCTTTGGACAGGGGTTTAGGATTGATACATGATGAGATACAGATTGGGTTCAGATGGATGCTTTCAATTTAAATCCAGAACAACATGTCTTTTCTTAAACCTTGTTTTTCTTACAGTCAGAGTTTCTCTTGAACCACGCCAAAATCTCATTTCTCAGTGACATTAAACATAATGACTTGCTTCATCTCACACTACACAACAATCTCAGGATAATTTAAAAACTACCATCAGCAGTAAAATGATTGAAAATAGTTTCAGGGGCAGGGTGGGAAGCGACTGGGTGGCTCAGTCATTAAGTGTCTGTCTTTGACTCAGGTCATGATCCCACAGTCTTGATCCAGCCCCGCATCTGGTTTGCTGCTTAGTGGGAAGCCTGTTTCTCCCTCTCGTACTCCTACTTGTGTTCCCTCTCTCACTGTGTCTCTGTCAAATAAATAAAATTAAAAAAAAAATTGTTTCAGGGTTTTATTTTGCCTCTTTGAATTATTTTTGTCTTAAAGATAAATCCCATTAAGAATGAACAATCGGCGGGGCGCCTGGGTGGCTCAGTTGGTTAAGCGACTGCCTTCGGCTCGGGTCATGATCCCGGAGACCCAGGATCGAGTCCCACATCGGGCTCCCTGCTCGGCGGGAAGCCTGCTCCCTCTCTCACTCCCCTTGCTTGTGTTCCCCCTCTGGCTGTGTTTCTCTCTGTCAAATAAATAAAATCTTAAAAAAAAAAATAGAATGAACAATTGGGGTGCCTGGGTGGCTCAGTTGGTTAAGCGACTGCCTTCGGCTCAGGTCATGATCCCGGAGACCCGGGATCAAGTCCCACATCGGGCTCCCTGCTCAGCAGGAAACCTGCTTTTCCCTCTCTCACTCCCCCTGCTTGTGTTCCCTCTTTGGCTGTGTTTCTCTCTGTCAAATAAATAAAATTTCAAAAAAAAAAAAATAGAATGACAAATCAAGGGGCGCCTGGATGGCTCAGTAAGAGTCCAACTCTTGATTCTTGCTCAGATTATGATCTCAGGGTGGTGAGATGAGCCTCTTGTTGCCCCACACTGGGTGTGGAGCCTGCTTAAGTTTTTCTCCCCCTTTGCCCTCTGCCCCTCCCTGACCCCCTCAAAGAAAAAAAAAAAGGAATGACCAAATTACTGTGTTTTGAAGTTCCTTTTTATTACCCCCTTTGGTTAAGCTACACATTGGACAGATAGGCCCATTTGGTTAGTTTTACTTCTTTTAAAAAAGATTTTATTTATTTATTTGACAGAGAGAGAGGGAACATAAGCAGGGGGAGTGGGAGAGAAAGAAGCAGGCTTCCTGCTGAGCAGGGAGCCTGATGCAGCCTCCATCCCAGCCAGGACTCTGGGATCATGACCTGAGCCGAAGGCAGATGCTTAACGACTGAGCCACCCAGGTGCCCCTGATTAATTTTATGTTTAATTTTGGGTAATTTTATAAAATTTAATTTTGTTATGTAATTGTATAAATTATTTGCATAGTTATAAAAACAAATTTATTATTAAACAAGGTATGTTTAAAGAGTGTTAGCTATGCTCTTCTAACCTCTTTAACTCCTCACCTTAAATGTAATTATTTTTTAATTTTAATTTTTTTTTAAAGATTTTATTTATCCATTAGCACTGAGTGAGGGGGAGGGACTGAGGGAAAAGGAGAAGGAGACTTTTGAGCAGGGAGCCCAAGGTGGGCTTGGTAACCCAGCCTTGATATCATGACCTGAGCTGAATGCTTAACTGAGCCACCCAGGCACCCTTAAATGTAATTATTATTATTTTTATGTTTATTTGTTTAGAGAGAGAGAGAGTGTGTGTGTTTGTGTGTGTGTAAGGGAGAGAGTACAAGCAGGGGAAGCTGCAAAGAGAGAAGGAGAAGCAGGTTTCCCACTAAGCACCGGGAGGCCGATGCAGGGTTTGATCCCAGGATCCTGAGATTATGACCTGAGCCAAAGGCAGACACTTAACCGACTGAACCACCCAAGCACTCCTAAATGTAATTATGTTTTAAAATGTTATGGTTTAGGGGCAGCTGGTGGCTCAGTCGGTTAAGTGTTCAACTCTTGGTTTCCGCTCAGGTCAGGACCTCAGAGTCCTGGGATCGAGCCCTCTGTTGGGCTCCATGCGCCGTGGGAACTCTGCTTTCCCTTTTTCTCTGTCTGCCCCCCATGCACTCTCTCAATCTCTCCCTAAAATAAGTCTTAAAAAATAAAATGTTTATTTTTCCTTCTTAAGAAAATACAATCATATTTTCATATCTTTCCCCATTTCTTAAATGATAGCTTTCCAGAAACATTTTTTTTTTACATCTTGTGTTTTTCACCTTAGCAATATTCTGGAGATCACGGTGTAGTGGTAATAATAATATTCCTTATTGCAGCAGTATAGTACTTCATTGTTTAGAGAGCCCATAATTCAGTTCTCTGTTGATGATTATATGGGTTGTTTCCAGTCTTTATCATAAATTGTGCTATCATGAATAACTGCATTATATATTTTTTTTTGCCAGTGATTCTTTGAGGTAGATTCCTAAAATCATATTACTGGGACAGAAAATACATTGGTATGTATTACACCAGCAGTGTATCAGGGAATCTTTTCTCTTTTTTAAAAATTTTATTTAAGGCGCCTGGGTGGCTCAGTGGGTTAAAGCCTCTACCTTCAGCTCACGTCATGATCTCAGGGTCCTGGGATCGAGGCCCCCATCAGGCTCTCTGCTTAGCAGGGAGCCTGCTTCCTCCTCTCTCTGCCTGCCTCTTTGCCTATTTGTGATCTCTCTCTGTGTCAAATAAATAAAATCTTTAAAAAATTTTTAATTTATTTAGGAAAGAGCGAGCAAAGATGTGTGAGGGGTTGGGAGAGGCAGAGAGAGGGGAGGAGAATCCTCAAGCTGACTCTTTACTGCGCCGAGAGCCCAATGATCACAGGACCCCGAGATCAAGCAGAGATCAAAAGTTGGCAGCTTAACGGACAAACTACCCAGGCACCCCTGCGTTTTAGTTCACTCTTTCTTTGTCTCTCTCTCTCTTTCTCTCTCTCTCTTTCTTTCTTTCTTTTTTTCTTTCAAGATTTTATTCATTTGACACAGAGAGAAGAAACCACAAGCAGGGGCCAGGGCAGGGCAGAGGGAGAGGGAGAACCATGCTGTCTGCTGAGTAGGGAGGCCCATGCAAGGCTCCATTCCAGGACTCTGGGATCATGACCTGAGCCAGAGGCAGACGCTTAACCAACTGAGCCACCCAGGCCCCTGTATTTCTTTTTTTTATAGTGAATGAAGTTGAATGTCTATTCAAATGGTTAAAAATGGTTGTATTGCTTTTTTTGGTGAACTGTTTCACCTCTGGTTTTTGTTTTTTTTTTTAATTGATTCTTGGTCTTTTTCACTTTTAGATTATGTATTGATGATATTTACCCTTTATTTGTCATCTGAGTTTTTGCCCCCCATCTGCCCACAGAGTTTATCGTTTATTTGTCTTTGGACTTTGAGCTTTTCTTTGAACTTTGCCTCTGAACTTTGTCCACCACCTGAATTCCGAGTTATGTACAGGACTTTGGGAAGAACAGGTGGTAAAGGTTTGTTTTATAAGATTCATAGTAGTTTTGTGGAGTTGAAAGATGTGGTTATAATGGATAACAGGGAGGTTGGAGTTCTGATGTTGATTAATATAAACAAGAATATAAGATGGAATGGATTTAATTATTGGTAGATTTTTTTGTTAACATTTGTTAAGTAGAGCCTCTGGATGGTGAGCCAAGGCTCAACAAAAGACTGCAAGGGAAAGTGGAATAGAGAAGTTTATTACTCACAGGTCGATGGGGTACACAGTATGATGTCTCCAGAAGACTTGGTGGGAGCTCAGTGCAGGATACAGGCAGGCAGTGAGCACAGGACTTGGGGTACATGCCTTTATTAGGGTCCTCATGTGCAGTGCTCTGGGTTTCCCAGGCTAATTCTGCGTTGGTCAGTTCAAACCAAAAACAATAGGGTTTTGATAAGCTCCAAGGTCGACTTATCTAAGGGGCACAAAAGGGGAAGGAGCTGTGAGACAGGAGAGATTGTTTATCACAGGAGGGTTTTGGGGAATCATATCTGGAACTTATATTTACTTGTGACCCTGAGTGCTGTTATCTAGGGCGTGCACTTGTGGGAGGAGGTAGTGTCAATTGTAAGGCCCCTGTAGGCCACTTAGCCACACCAGGTGGATAATGAGGCAGCAATATTACAGCGTGATTTAACTAAACTCAAAACAGTGGGTTGGGAGTTTGGGGCTGGCATAAGGCCATAAAGATGTAATGTGATAAATTGGTGGTTTAAGGAGCTTTAGGTGACTCAGAACCAACTGTAATGTATGCCTCTGATAACATTCACTTGGTGACTCCTTTGGTGGACCTCAGTGGATTGGCCACTCAAGAGACAGTGGGTTCCACCCAGTGGATAGGATTTCTGCCATGGCCTCACCAGTGTCCTGAAACTATCAGCAGACTTACCTGATAAGTTTTTTGATTCAATTGGGTGTTTCCATTAAAAAATATAATTATAACTTTGCCTTTCTATAGAATATATGTTTAACGAATATTAACCTAAGTATTGTTTTTTTGTTGTTGTTGTTCTTATTTTCAGGCTGCAGACAAGAGAAAAGCTTTAGAAGAGACCAAAGCCTACACAACCCAATCCCTAGCTAGTGTTGCTTATCAGATAAATGCATTGGCTAACAATGTACTCCAATTGCTGGATATCCAAGCTTCTCAGCTTCGGAGAATGGAGTCTTCCATCAATCATATCTCACAGGTAACAGCTTGTGAAAGGCTTTACATTCACATTTCATCAGCTGGCAGAATAGAAGTCATATAGTCAAAGAAGTAAATGCCTGGAAATAATGGATTCTTTTCTTTTTTTCCCTTTTTTTTCTTTTTGGAAATATGGATTCTTTACTCATCTTAATGACTGTAGTTATTTTAGGCTGAACTTTGAGTTCAGTATACCTACTCTTTTTTTTTTTTTTTTTTTTTTTTTTTTTTTTTTTTTTTTTTTTTTTTTTTTTTTTTTTTTTAGTTTTTTAGTTTTTAGTTATATACATAACATAAAACTTACCATTTTTTTTTTATTATTAAGATTTTATTTACTTGACAGAGAGAAACACAGCCAGAGAGGGAACATAAGCAGGGGGAGTGAGAGAGGGAGAAGCAGGCTTCCTGCGGAGCAGGGAGCCCGATGTGGGACTCGATCCCTGGTCTCCGGGATAATGACCTGAGCCGAAGGCAGTCGCTTAACCAACGGAGCCATCCAGGCGCCCCTAAAACTTACCATTTTATCCATTTTTTAATGTGTAGTTCATTGGCATTAAGTATATTCACACTGTTGTATAGCTATTACCAGTCATCTATCCTACTATTAAAGGCTTTTTTTGAGGTAAAATAAATTGCACATAATTAAAGCATACAATTTTATAAATTTTGATATACATAGTATCCCAGAGACTATCACCACATTCAAGATAATGAGCATACCCATCCCTTAATTTTTTCATCCTTCTTTGTTTTCCTACCTTTCTATTCCCTGTTCTCAGACTTTCTGTCATATGGATTAGTTTGTATTTTCTAGAATTTTATATAAATACAATTATATGATGTATACTGGTTTTTTGGTCAGACTTTCAACATAATTATTATGAGATTCATCCATGTTATTGTGTGAAAACATTTCACTCCTTTTTTATTGCTGAGTACTACTCCATGGTCCCATTTTTTTTTTTTAAATCCATTCACATGTTGATGAACATCTGGGTTGTTTTTAAGTTTTCCTATCACAAATACAGCTGCTGTGAACATTTGTGTACAAGTCTTTATATGGCCATATGTTTTTATTTCTCTGGGGTAAATTAAATACCTCTTGAGTGGAATTATAGGTCGTATGATCTGTAGATATCTGTTTTACTTTATAACCAAATTTATACCTGAATTATTTTCCAAAATGATTATACCATTTTATCTTCCTGCCAGTACTGTATAAGTTTTAGTTGCCTCACATCCCCACCAACATTTGATATGGTCATTCTTTTTAGTTATAATTATTCAGTTAGGTGTTTTAGCCATTCTAATACTGGGGTTTTAGTTTCCCTTTCCCTGGTGATTATTAATGATGTTGAGCCTCTTTTCGTGTGGCTCTGTAGGTTTTAGTATTTTAAGGGTTGCTTGTTTTTTGTCGGATTTACTCCAAAGTATATCATATTTTTATGCTATTGTAAATGGTATTTTTTATAGCCTTAGCTTGATCATTTTTTGCTTGCATGTACAGAAATACCGTTGATATTGTGTACTTATTTTGTGTCTTTGTTAAAGTCACTTAATAGTTATGGTGGCTATTGAACAGATTTCATTGGATTTTCTACATAGTAGATTAGATAAATACAGTTTTAGTTTTACTTCTCTATCTCTCCTCACCTCATGTCTGCTCTCCTCCCCCTCCCTCGTCCTTACTCCTTTTCTTTCTTTTCCTTTTTTTTTCCTTTGCCTTACTGCACTATTATGATGCTTCAAGAAAATGTTGAATAGGAGCAGTGAAAGTGGACATTGTTGTCTTTATATCTTAGTAAGAAAACATTTAGTTTATCATTATTATGTGTTTTATAGGTTTTTCTGAAATATGCTTTATGAGATTGAGGAAGTTGCCTTCTAAAGGTGCAGTTTTCTGAGAGTTGCTACCAGGAGTGGTTGATGGATTTTGTCAAATGCTTTTTCTGTGTCTGTTGAAACGATCTTTTTTTTTTTTTTTTTAAAGTGTTAAACTAGCTTTGCCTTCCTGGGATAAACTCCATGTGACTATGATGTATTCTCCTTTCATGGATTGTTAGACTTCATTTGCTAAAATTTTATTAAGAACTTTTGCTTCTATGCTCCTAAGAGTTATTGTAATGTCTTTGTCTGGTTTTGGTGTCATTGTAATGCTGTCTTTACTAATACGTTGGAGAGTATTCCCTCCTCTTCACTTTTGTGGAAAAGTGTCTGTTGAATTGTTACTTGCTACCTTTTAAATGTTTGGTAGAATTCACCAGTGAAGCCACCTGGGCCTGGAATTTTTCTTGGCAGGGAGGTTTTAGCTGTTTATTTAATATCTTTGGTAGATACAGGGCTGTTCTCTTTATCTCTTTCTTCTTGAGTAAGCTTTGTGTTTTTTCAGGAATTTGGCTAATTCACCTGTGTTGCCATATTTATTTGCATGAGAATGTTAATAGCATTCCCTTAATCTTTTAATATTTTTTTTATACTCTGTAGTGATGTCACATGTCTCATTCTTGATATCCTTAATTGGCATCTTTTCTCTTTCAAAACTGATCAGTATGTCTAGTTCATCAGTTTTCTTGATCTAAAAAAGTCCTCACCTTTTGGTTTCATTAATTTTCTGTACTGTTTTTCTGTTTTCTATTGTGTTGATTTTTATTTTGTAGTTGATTGTTTCTTCTCCTTTTCCTTTCCTTGGAATTAACTTACTTATTTTATAATTTCTTAAAGGTAAAAGCTGAGGTCTTTGAGAACCTTTTTTAATCTTTTCTTATATAGGTGTTTTAGGCCTGTAATTTTCCCTTGAAATAGTGTGTTATTTGTATCTCAAAGTTAGATATGTTGTACTTTTATTTTCATTCAGCTCAGAATAATTCTACTTTTCCTTTTTGGTTTCTTCACTGGCCCAGGTGCTATTGAAAATATTTCAAGGTTTTTGAAGGATCTCTGCTATTGTTTTCTAATTTAAATCTGCAACAGTAAGAAGATATGTGATATGACTCCTTTCAAATTTATTATAAATTGTTTTATAACCCAGAATATAGTCTATCTTGGTAAATGTTTTGTGTGCACTTGAGAAGAAGGTATATTTTTTTCACAGTTGGGTGGAATGTTCTGTAAACTCATCAGGTCAAGTTGATTGATAATATTGTTCAGTTCTTCTGTATCCATGCTGATATTCTGTCTCCTTGTTTTAATTGTTGAGGAAGGTATGTTGTAATCTCTGACTCTAATTATGTATTCTATTTCTCTTTGAATTTTTATCATTTTAAATGTATTTTGGAACTATGTTATTAACACTGTGAATGCTTAGGTTTGTAGTGCACTGTTGATGGATTTATCATTATGAAAAGACTTTTTTTTAAATCTTTGGTAAGCCTGGGTTTGACTAACTAGGCAGATGTAGTTTGTCCAGGCACTGGGGGGATGGAGTAAGTTCCTGCAGTAGAGATGGTAACTGGATCAACGCTTGGAGTTCTCACAGTTTCTGTTCTCAAGCATGCTTAACATCTAAAATTATTGAGAATGCAAGGATTTTGGTTTATACAAGAAGATCTTCCAGTATTTATCATATTAGAAATTAAAACAAATTTTAAAGTACTTATTAACTTACTTAACAATAAACAGAGCGATTACATGTTAATGCATTTTAATTAAAAATAACTCTTAACCAAAACAAAAAATATTAGAAGAGTGGCATTGTTTTTACATTTCTGCAAATCTTTTTAATGTTTTATTTAATAAAAGACAACTGGATTCTCATACATGTTTTTGCATTTAATCTGTTGTGATTTGTTTTGGTTGAAATACATGAAGAAATCTGGCTTCCTACAGATAAATAGTTAGAAAAGGCAGAATGTTGGGGACCCTGGGAATCTTGGAATATAGTTGGAGAACGATCGCATTATGGAGTTATATAGTTTAGTCTATGATATGTATTCTCAGTGTTATTTACTGGTTGATCATCATGCTTCCATTAAAAACAAAAAACAAAAAACTCCCAAATTTGTAAAATATTTTCATATATAGTTTTTTCTTGCTCTTTGTTGTACAGTTCTTCATCCATCCTTACTTTAGTATTATTTTTGGTGAACTTATTCATAATATTACAGGACTTCAGCTGATCCCTAATGGCCTGTTGGTATTTATTTTAGGTTTTCTCAACCAGTTTCTTGAGGATATTTTGTGAGTTTTAAGCTTAAGCATGCTTCTCTTTGGCACTTGTTATCAGCTGAATTGTGTTCCTCCAGAATTCATATGTTGAAGTCCTAATTTGTAATAGGTCAGAATGTGACTGTTTGGAGATAGGGTTTTTAAAGAGGTAATTAAGTTAGAATGAGATTACTGGGTGGGCTCTAATCCATTGTGATTAGTGTCCTTCTTTTTCTTCTTCTTCTTTTTTTTTTTTAAGATTTTATTTATTTAAGAGAGAGAGAGCAAGTGGGGAGAGGGGCAGAATGAGAGAATCCAAAGCAGACTGGGCTGAGTGGGGAGCACAGCTGAGCGCATGGTCCCAAGACCATCAGATCATGATGTGAGTGGAAACCAAGAGTTGGACACTCAACTGACTGAGCCACCCAGGTGCCCATGATTGCTGTCCTCATAAGAGAAGATAAGGATGTAGACACACACAGAAGAAAGACCATGTGAAAACACAGAGAGAAGAGGGCCTTTTACAAGTCAAGGACAGACAGAGTCTTTAGAACCCTGGTGACATGTTGGCCTTAGATTTTAGCCTCCAGATTCTTGAGAAAATTAGTTTCTGTTGTTTAAACCTTCCAGTCTATAGTATTTTGTGGCAACCTATTATGATGGTGTTGGCTAAGAATGGCTTAGGCTCTTACCCACACCTGTCTTTATTCATAGCAAGCCCCAAAGACATTCCCCCTAATACCACCGGGGCCATTATTTTGGATGGACTAGCTCTCATGGTTCTTAATGATTCAGGATCACCTTTTAAAACCAGTAGGGAACTTTAAAAAACAAGATTTATTATTTACAAGTCTTAAAGAGTAAGTGGCACTCTCTGGGGCCACATAAGGGCTGTATATCAAAGTTGCAGGTAGAGAGAAAGGGAAGGAACTTGAGCCTGCTGTAAGGTCTGAGGGTAGGGTGTGCTAGGATTTTGCGGGTTCAGTCTGTTGATGAATTTAAAGTGTAAGAGTGGGAATTAGGGTACAGAAGGAAAAAGTGGAGTCACTCAAGCAGTTAGTTACCTAGGTTACTGAAAGCTTTCTGAAAGGAGAACGTCATGGATAGGGGTAACCTGGTTTCTTACCTAGTTGTTTTGCTAGTAGCTATACAGTATAGCTAATAATGTTTATTTGAGATGGATGTGTTTGGAATGGATGCCTCACCAATCAAAAGCTTAATGCCACACACTTAACAGTATATAGCTCTAGCAAACTCAGCTAGTACTTGTGGGTCATCTTTAGTACTGTCATGTCTGTACTTTTTGTTAACTATTATGGATTATAAACTGTTCATCGGAACCTGAGCTAATAGCTGGAAAGATACAGTGCAGATTGTTGAGTATCATTTAAAATGAGAAGGCATGAAAAAAAAAATAAATGAGAAAGTATGATATATTGAGTTAGCACCCAATGGCTGGGAGCATTCAGTAATATTCATCAGATTGGCTGATTTACTATGAAAAAATATATTAACTGTCCTATTCAGAATTCTAATGGATTTATACATTCATCTGACATTTCTTTTTTTTTTTTTTTTAAGATTTTATTTATTTATTTGACAGAGAGAGATCACAAGTAGGCAGAGAGGCAGGCGGAGAGAGAGGAGGAAGCAGGCTCCCTGCTGAGCAGCGAGCCCAATGGGGCCTCGATCCCAGGACCCCGAGATCATAACCTGAGCTGAAGGCAGAGGCTTTAACCTACCAAGCCCCCCAGGGGCCCTCATCTGACATTTCTAAAATGAACCACTTGGTACTAGGCTGGGTCCCTGGAAATATATTACTTGATATGACAGAGAGGACTTTAAGGATGTAAGTTAAAAGATCTTGAGCTGGGGAGATATTCTTGAATTTTATATAAGAACAGAGAGAATGATGGGGTGACAAAGCCCACAGTGCCAGAAGCTGGAAGAAGCAAGAAAAAAGGTTCTCCCTTGAAACCGTCCAAGGGAGTGTGGTCCTTTTGACACTTTCATTTAGTTCCAAAAAATTCAGTTTGGATTTCTGGCATTGAGTCCTGTAATTGAATACATTTCTATTGTTTTAAGCCACTAAGTTTGTAGTAGTTTGTTACAGCAGCATTAGAAAACTAATACACATGATACAATAAATCAGTTCTAAATATGGTATGACTTTTTATTTGTGTAAATCTTTGGTAGAGATTGTTTGTCATCTTCATGCTATGGATTAAAATTGTATTTTTTAGAGGGTATATAAAATTGTATATCTTAAAATAAGGAAAATAAGAGAAATTCCTCAAGCTTCCTGCCAAACTTCTCTTAGGAAATAGTATTTTTTATCTTCACCTTTGTTATTTTAAGACTGGTATACAATCTGACCAGTTGTTAACTTCCCTCCATTTTTCTTGTACATATTACGATTCAACAATCAAATCTTTTAGGGCAAATTTCTTCACCTCTTTTTTGGATGGAGGACACCTTTTATTAATTGAGATTCATGAGGCGTTCTTCCTTTATTAATAGTTATTAACAGGATAGATTTGTAGAGCAACAAGCTATAGTAAATGCATATTAATAAAGAATATAGGTTCTTCTCTGTTAAGTACATGGCACAGAACATATAAATGTGTATTTGTAAGAGTTGAGGAACTAAACCTTGTCTCGGCACTAGACTTTGTCTTACTGCTACCTAAAATAAAATTGTTTTAACTACTGTATAGATAAACATTTGTTTCAAAATGAATTAATCTGCCAGGGACTCTTACGGCACCTATCACAGTGCCTGATACTTAATATATGCTTCCATGTTGAAGGAATCTTTGAATTTTAGTATGTTTTAAATATTGTCTGAAAAATCTGAGTTAAATAAAAGTATTCTAAAGTGTAACAAAAATTTCTGGGGACGCCTGGGTGGCTCAGTTGGTTGGGTGACTGCCTTCGGCTCAGGTCATGATCCTGGAGACCCAGGATCAAGTCCCACATCGGACTTTCCTGCTCGGCGGGAAGCCTGCTTCTCCTCTCTCACTCCCCCTGCTTGTGTTCCCTCTTTGGCTGTGTTTCTCTCTGTCAAATAAATAAAATCATTAAAAAAAAAAAAATTCTGGTATAGCTTTGGTCATCTACTTCCCATTATAGTGTGTGTGTGTGTGTGTGTGTGTGTGTGTGTGTATGTGTATTTGTATCATGATTTGTAACATTTGATTTATAACATATGACTTGTATCATTAATATGTGGATGTATTTTACTATACATTCAGGTTTTTTTTGTTTTTTTGTTTTTTTTGAAAATGTATTAACCTTGTTTCTCAGACTGTTAATTATTGGTATGACACTAGAGCTTCATGCCATCAGATAACTTGAATGTGAATGTTTATTTGAAGAAATTAGGTCAGAATCAATAAATGATGATCCGTGTGGGCTAAATTCAGTCCTTCTCTCAGTTTTGAAAAGTAAAGTTTTATTGGAACATAACAACATTTTTTTGTTTACATGTTGCTATGGCTGTTTTCACTTACGCAGTAACATAGTTGAGTAGTTATGACAGACACCATATGGCCTGTAAAGCCTAAAATATTTATACTCTGACTCTGTTCAGAAAAAGTTTGCTGACTGTTCATGTAGTGAAACTTATGTTTCAAAAAAAATTTTAAAGGTTTTTGGGATCTGATACCACTTTCTCCAACTACTTATGATAACTTTTTTTTTTTTAAAGGTTTTATTTATTTGACAGACCGAACACAGCCAGAGGGGGAACACAAACAGGGGGAGTGAGAGGGAGAAGCAGGCCTCCCGCCGAGCAGGGAGCCTGATGCGGGGCTCCATCCCGGGTCTCTGGGATCATGACCTGAGCCGAAGGCAGTCGCTTAATCAACTGAGCCACCCAGGCGCCTCAACTTTTTTTTTTTTTAAGATAATTTTTCTGGAGGTTGATTTACTGAGCCAGAAATTGTAAGGAATGGGGTTTGCGTGATTTGGATTGCATGATGATACAAATTCTACAAGTTTTATGGCTTCATTCCTTCTACATCTCAGTAGAGAAGTTAACTTGTATAAGAAATGATGGAGGAAGCTCCGTGATGCCAGTGGGAAGTTGGATCCCCATTCTACCCACACTTTGACCAGTTGGTTGTAGATCTTCAGCAGTGTGGGCATGGTGGGGGATGTCTTACAGCCCTCTTGAGGTATAATAATTTATTAGAATGACTCAGAATTCAGGAAGGCGCTATTCTTATGGTTACAGTTTTATTTTAAAGCCATCAGATTGGGACCAGCCAGATTATGAGACGTGGGGCAGAATGTGATGGTCCCGAATGCAGAGCTTCTGTACCCTCTTCCGGTGGAATCAGGGCACATCACCCTTCTGGCACATCAGTGTGTTGTTTATCAACCAGGAGGCTCTACGAGGCTTGGGTGTCCAGAATTTGTTTCACATTTAGGCATGATTGATTGAATCATTGGCCATGTGACTGAACTCCATCCCTAGCCCTCCTTCCCTACCCAGAAGCTCAGCTGACTCAAAGCCTCAGCCCTAGTCACATGGTTGGTCTTTCTGGTGTCCAGCCCCCATCCTGAGCCATCTTGTTATCATAAACAAAGATACCCCCATCATTGGGGAAATTCCAAGGATTATAAACTCCCTCCCAGGCACAGAGACAAAGGCCAGTTGAATTCTTTATTATATAATAGCTATCAAATTTCAGGTTTTGTGTCCCTAAATAAGTTAGTAAGAACCAAGAGCTAATAAGTTTGTTTCATGGTTGAATCTGCGATTTAATTTTGTTCATACTGAAGTTTATATAAAACTCATGTTTGGAGGATTGCTTTGTCAATTTGTTTTATAAACAGTTTTTGCTGCCATAGAACACTAGATCAAAAGATGTAATTTATAGGATGTTTCTTAAAACTACTTTTCATATACTGATACTTAAAGTGTAGTATATTTATAGAAGTAGATTTCTCAAATTGGTAATTCTGTAGAATATTTAACATTTTAGATAACTAACATCTCCTATTTTAATTATATAATAGAAATTTTTCTAAATATGTGTGCCTTCTTTTCTATTTATGGGTAGACTATAGGTAATCCTACTCCTCCCTGCCCCCCATGACAGAATTTGCAGGTTTTCTGTGCATAAAAGAATCTCTAAGAACTGCAGACTCTGGTAAATAACCTCAAAACATGTTTTCTTCTCATGGCTTTTACTTTTTAGGGTAAATTTGATTGGGATTGGCAATAATAAGATTGATTTGGAAAATATGGGTGTTAAATCTTTGAATTTTCAATATTCCCCTTTCCTTCTTTTCTGAGTCTACATTTAGCACTATGGCAACCCCAGAGTGGTATTATTTACAGATTATTTGTGCCTAGATGTAGTTCCAGGACTAATACTTTTCCCGCCCCCGCCCCTGACAATTGTTTCTGGTTTTTGAAGAAAGAAAAGGAAGGTAAATCTAATGTTCATGTATAAGTTGGTGAAATGTCAAGTAAGGTTTCTAAAATTTTTAAAAAGGTTTAAATGATAGTTGAAGGTAGTATTTGTTTTCAGAATATTGTTACTGGTCAATAAAATCAATTACAGTATTTTTTCTTCTTCCCTTTTTTTTTCCATTTTGTCTGTTGTGGGTTTTTTTGTCTTTCATCTGTCTCTTTTCTTTTGTCTTTTTAACTTACTGATCTATGAAATTGACAGTTACACTAGCCTAAGTCTTTACATATTCTAGTCACCTTCTAACACATGCATACACACCAACCTGCTGTCCACTTCTGAGTGAATGAAGATTGAAAGAGGCTTGTGTCATCAACCTTAGAGGACCGGAAAAATTAATATATCTCTAGGCTATTGAGAATAGGGGCAAAGCTATGTATTTAGTTTCTATTCTGGAGCTCCCAATTTTGCAGTAAAAGTTTGCCAGTATCATAGGCTGACCCTGAACTATGCAGGTATGGAATGAAATGTAAGCAACCTAGCCAAGGGTAAAAGAACTGAAACAAAAGTTTCAGCTGCTTTGCATCAGAGGAGACCATTTGGAATTAAGGTCCAGCTAAGTTTATTAGTAGTATTTTTGGAGGACTATTACAGGATTTTGAGTTTCTGCATGTACAGGATATCTCTCATTACTGGACCTCTGAAGAAATGGGAAACATGACTAGAACGTAAGATAAAAGGCAGTCGGTAAAGCTCAACTCTTACATGTGTTGGACAGATAACTGTCCATTATTTATCAACTCTGAATTCAGGGACCTGAAACTTTTTATAGTTAAAGGGAATTTCAAGGTACTGATTCTAGTTTCATTCTACAGTATTTTTTCTCCTGTGTTCTAAGGTCTGACCTACAGTTTGATAGTCTTTTTGCCCTGTAAGATTAAGTTTCCAGGTATAACTCCTAGAATTCTAAGAACTGGCCCACCAGGGAAGCTGTAATCTCTGATGGTACTATGGTAATACTAAGAATTTGGTTCATGAATTCCCGTCAAGAATTAGAAAGCTTCTGCTACTTTGTTGCTGCCTCAACTACCTCTTGACATTTGGAGCTGGTGACTGGTATTGGAATTTAAGAGTCCAGTATTGCCTCCACTGTGATTGGCTTCTCAACATCCAGAGAATTAGAGAATGAATACTGGAGCAACACTTTGAAAAAAATCTCATATCTCAACTTGCCCCTTAAATAAATTATTTAATGTGGTCACTAACAACGTTTTTGTCTTCCCATTCCCCGTAAATTCAAAGTATGGAGAATTACCAACAAAAACAAAAAACGAAAAACAAAAAAAACTGAAGTGACTTAGAACATGTAATTAGATTTTTTTTTTTTTTAAAGATTTTATTTATTTATTTGACAGAGAAATACAGCCAGAGAGGGAACACAAGCAGGGGGAGTAAGAGAGGGAGAAGCAGGCTTCCCGCCGAGCAGGGAGCCCGATGTGGGGCTCGATCCCCGGTCTCTGGGATCATGACCTGAGCCGAAGGCAGTCGCCTAACCAACTGAGCCACCCAGGCGCCCCAGAACATGTAATTAGATATTAGTAGTGTTTGCATTCTTCTCCACACTCCTACTCTGCCTGGCAGTTCTTGTGAAGTGACTAGCAAGAGCTATTCAACCAGGAAATAAGAGAGAATTTACTTCTAACATTAAAAAAAAGCTGTGTCTTTTACTTTTATTAAAACCCATACCCGGGGCGTTACAGACGTGTTTCACCCAGCTAACTCGCACTCATCTTTGAGATCTTACTCTAGATATTTTTAAAGGGTGGTTTTTCTCTAATGCCCCTTCCTGTCCTGCCCCTGTCTGCATATGTATTATTAAAGTTTTCTGTTATCTCTTTGTATAACATTGTCTACTTCCCATCGTAGCAGTTATTATTAGAATTAATAGAGTTATTTTTCCTGTTACTTAGTATCTGCCTTCCATCGGGGGTCTGTTATGATCCTATTATAGTCTCAGTGCCTAGCACATATGTATCCATTTATTCAACATATAAAATAAAAGGGAAGGAAATTGGAATGGAAGGCCATAGAATTTCTTTAGAGGAGTGTGATGAAGAGAATTTAGGGCCATTAGAATTTGTCAGTTTGGAATGGGGTCATTCCCTTTTTAAGTTTTGTTGATGAAAAAAATAAGTATATCTTTTTAGAGAAGTCTTACTTGGTTGTGTTCCTTCATAATTAATGGAACACTGATAACTAAATACCTATGAATTAGTGAACTAAAAAAAAAAATCCTATTCTCATTTTTATGACTGAGCATAAAGATTACTTAAAACATTTGTTGGGGAGGGGGCACGATGGTGGCACCTGCTTGGCTCAGTTGGTAGAGTGTGCAGCTCTTGGTCTCAGGGTTGTGTGTTTTAGTCTGGTATTGGGGGGTAGAGTTTACTTTAAAATAAACATTTTGGGGGCGCCTGGGTGGCTCAGTTGGTTGAGTGACTGCCTTCGGCTCAGGGCATGAACCGGGAGACCCGGGATCGAGTCCCACATTGGGCTCCCTGCTCCGCGGGAAGCCTGCTTCTCCCTCTCTCACTCCCCATGCTTGTGTTCCCTCTCTGGCTGTGTTTCTCTCTGTCAAATAAGTAAAAAATCTTTAAAAATAAAAAAAATAAAAATAAACATTTTTGGGGGAAGAATTTTCAGTTTACAAGAAAGTTGCAAGTATAGGAAAAAGGTCTTTTTGTTTTGAACAGTTTGAGAATAACTTCCTGGTATGCTAGCCTGTCACCACTGAATACTTTGGTGTGCATTTTCTAGACACAGGTATATTCTACAGCATAACCACAATGCAGTCATTAGAATCAGGTGATTAACATTGATACATGCTGCCAGCTAATCCTCGAATTACATTTAAATTTTCCAGTTGTCCCAAAATTTTTGTAAGAAAAGGATCCAGTTCAGAAGCATTTATGTTAATCATGCCTCTTTAGTCTTCTTCAATCTGGAATAGTTCCTCAGTCCTCCTTTGCTTTTTCCCTCGCCTTGATACTTTTGAAAATTATAGGCCAGCTCATTTTTAGAATGTGTCAGTTTTGGGCATGTCATTTTATGTGTTTATGTATTTATGTATTTATTTATGAGAATGTGAGAGGGGGAAAGTCAGAGGGAGAAATAGACTCCCTGTTGAGCAGGGAGCCCAATGCAGGACTCAATTCTGGGACTCCAGGATCATTGTCCTGAGCCAAAGGCAGTTGCTTAACCAGTTGAGCCATCTAGGCACCCTATGGGCATGTTTAATATTTCCTCATGATTGGAATTAGGTGATTTAAATTAGAGATACTTTTTGGGTACAGTAGCTTCCTATTTAAAAACAACTCCCATTGTCTTAATGAAAAAAAAATTATTTATTCATTTGAGAGAGAGTATGAGCATGGGGGAGAGGAAGAAGCAGACTCCCCTTTTAGCAGGGAGCATGATATGGGGCTTGATCCCAGAACCTTGAGATCATGACCTGAGCTGAAGGCAGGCACTTAACTAATTGAGCCCCCCAGGCACCCTGTGTCTTAATGTTTTCAAGGAAATTTTTGTTTACATTTTAAGTCTTACTCTTAAGTTTTTTACATTTTGGGGCGTATAAATCCATAGTAATCTTCAAAGATAGAGGAAACCTGTAAAGGGCCTGGCATGCATGTCAAACATAACATCCCTAACAATATTTTGTAAGAGATAATAAAACTTACTGTCATAGGAATTTGTATTTCACCTAATCAGTAATAATTTATTTTATTACATCTTATTAAGATCACATTATATTTAAAAATTCTTTGGCTTCTGAAATGCTACTGGTACTTGAGAACTTCTAAGACATAAGTAAGTGTATTTAATTATGGCAGAACTTATTTCTAAAATAACCCTCTCGGTTAAAAACAAATTGTACACATTTTAGCTCTCAGTTTTAGCTCTGAAATAATTTGAAAATCCAATGAAGGCACTCAGAATCACTGTTCTAAGCCTATTTTTAGATTTTTATTTTCTTTTTAGCCGGTTTCCTTTCTAGCCACCTGCAGTTTTATGTGCAGTTGCACGTGTTCATTTTTTTCTAACACTGTTGCCTTACCAAGCTTGGCATGTGAGCAACCTCTCGGATGCTTTTGGTTTATTCTTTTTGAAGAAAAAAGTGTAAATTATAAAACCTTCACTGAGTATTCCAATTCATTAAAAAAAAAAAATATATATATATATATATATTTTTTTTTTAAAGATTTTATTTATTTGACAGAGAGAAACACAGCCAGAGAGGGAACATAAGCAGGGGGAGTGAGAGAGGGAGAAGCAGGCTTCCCGCTGAGCGGGGAGCCCGATGTGGGACTCGATCCCGGGTCTGCGGGATCATGACCTGAGCCGAAGGCAGTCGCCCAACCAACTGAGCCATCCAGGCGCCCAAAAAAAATTTTTTTTTTTTTTTAAAGATTTTATTTATTTATTTGACAAAGAGAGAAACACAGCCAGAGAGGGAACACAAGCAGAGGGACTGAGAGAGGGAGAAGCAGGCTTCCCGCCGAGCAGGGAGCCCGATGTGGGACTCGATCCCAGGTCTCCAGGATCATGACCCGAGCTGAAGGCAGTCGCTTAACCAACTGAGCCACCCAGGCGCCCCAGCAAAAAATATTTTTGATTAAATATATTATTATTACAGAAAGAAAGACTGTCTCTAGGAATCCTTTTTGGTTATGGTTTGTTTTGTCTTAATAGAGTACATATTAATTATAGAATATATCTTTTTATTTGTTTACTTTCAGCTTTTTGTTTTTATAAGCTTTGTCTCATCTAAGCATAATTGGATTTTAAAAAATAATAGTGTGAATTTCTTTTAACTGGGGCATTCATTGCATTTATACTTAATGTGGTTTGTGATATGTTTGGATTCAGATGAATCATCATTATTTTGTTGTACTTTTTATTCATGTTATCTATTCTGTTTTTTTTCTCTTTTTCTGGATTAATACTCTTTGGATTAACATTCTTCAGAGGCCTCTGTGTATGTATGAGCACATGTATGTGAGCGTGTGTGTGTGTGTGCACACATGAGTATTTTGTTTCTTGGTTATGGTGAATTATTTCCTTATGAGTTTTATAAATTTTGATTGTGAGCCCATCTTAAGATCTCATCTTTGAGATCTGTCTAGTGTAAGAGGAGTACACCGATAAGATAAATGAAAGGTATATTCCTGGTTTTGTTAGGGGTACCATCAATACAGGACTGTTTAAAGTTTTGAACTTAAAGACTTCATAGGAACATGTTACATTTTCTAGGGCAACTGCTGCCTCCCCCACCTCACCGTGTGTGTGGGTGTCCGTGTCTGTGTGTGTTTTCTGTAGCTGCTGTGACAAAATTACCACAGACTTAGTGGCATTAAACCACACCACCTCACTATCTTATAGTTCAAAGGTCAGAAGTCAGAAATGGGTTTCTCTGGGCCAAAATTGACATGTGGGCCAGGCTGTGTTCCTTCTGGACATTCTATGGTAGAGTCTCTTCTCTTACCTTTTTGCAGGTTGTAGAGACCTCCTGCATTTCTTGGCTGGTGGCCGCCTCCTCCATCTTCAAGCCAGAAATGGCCAGTTGTGTTATTTTACATGACAGTCACTCTGATCAGCATTAACTCTCCTGCCTCCCTCTATACTTTGTAAAGACCCTTCTGAATACAGGAGCCCACCTCAAAAATCTCGGATAATCTTTGTGTCTCAAGACCCTTAACTTAATCACATCTGCAAAGTCTCCTTTGCCACGTGAGTTCTGCCTTCCCACCATCAGCAAACTGAGGCCTTATGTTTTGTTCCCATTTGGCATAAAAGTCCTAACCCCTTTTGTAGAAGCTGGCAAGTCTCTGTAGAGTAGCTTCTTTCATGTTTCTGCTCTGGGTTTTAGTCCTTCCTTCTTCCTCTTCGAAGATTTTCTTTACTCTCTTTAACCTTCGGCTATGGATTTTTAAAAGATGCTGTCACAGTCTATTAAGGACGTTTAGGTAGTTTGTAGTGGGAGAGTTTTCAGTTTATCCAATCTGCTGTATTGCCCCAGTTGCCATTCTTTATATTAGCAAGGTATTAATAAGTTTTAATAAGATAAAAAGTCTGTCACTTTTATTTTCCTACTATTTTTGAATTTAAAATGCTTTTAGTTAGCTTCACTAAAAAAAAATCAGTGAGTCTCATCATTGAAAAAACTGATCTGTTAAGTCTGATTAAAAACATTTTATCTATTTGAACACAGTTTTACTCTTACCAATACACTGACTTTTAAAATTTTAATCTTACCCCACGCTGATTGGTCACGTGGTTCTCTTTCAATAAAAAATGTTATTTTCTTTCTCATCTGAGCGAAAGGTATATGGATATTATTCTGTACCCAGCTATTACATTGAGCTTCATTTCACAATTTCCTACTTTTCAGTAATATGTAAATGTGGTTAAAAGCCATTCAGATATTACCTAAAGGATTATAATGGTAAGTCAGTTTCTGTATTACCCCTTTCTAGACCCAGTCTTGCTCTCTGGAGTACTCACATAGTGAGTACTGTGTATCAGGCTTTTTATACATGTGAGCACCTGCCAATTAATTCATCCTCACAACAGTCCCATCTTACAAAGAAACTAATATACGGTCAGTCAGTGTGACTTATTTAGGATCATATAGCTATTTAATAGCATTTGAACCATGCAGTATGGTTTTTGAATCTCCTTATCACTGGGGTGCCAGCTGGAGTGTGTGACTCTTAATCTTGTGGTTGTGGGTTTGAACCTCACACTGGGTGTAGAGATTATTTAAAAATATGAAATCTTAAAAAAAAAAAGAATCTGCTTTATCACTATGCTGTACTGCTCTTAGTTTTAGACTGACTCTTCCCTCAGACTTTTAAAGGCAATAGACCATTTCTTCTAGCTTTCAGTATTGTCATTGAACTTTCTGATGTGTCTCTGATTTTATTTTTTTATTTTTAAAGATTTTATTTATTTAAGAGAGAAAGAGCAGGGGGAGGGGCAGAGGGAGAGAATCTTCAAGCAGACTCCTTGGCTGAGTGTGGAGCCCGGTGCAGGGTTCTATCCCATGACCCATGAGATCATGACCTGACCAAAACCAAGAGTTGGACACTCAACTGACTGAGCTACTCAGGTGCTCTGTGTCTCTGATTTTAGATTCTTTGTATGTAACTTGTCTTTATCTCTCTGGAGACCTTTGGTTATTTGTCTTTAGCTGTGGTATTTTGAAATTTCATGGGCTATAACTTAATACTGTCTTCTAAAAGTACATATAGTCCCCTATTTGTGACGGTTGACTAAGATTTTTTTTGACTTTATGATAGTGCAAGAATGATATGCATTCAGTAGAAACTGTATTTTGAATTTTAATCATTTCTTGGTCTAGTAATGTGTTGTACAATATTCTTCTGTGATGCTGGGCAGCAGCATCTCAGCTCTGTCAGCCACATGATCAGGGGGGTGAACAGCTGATACACCTAAGACCGTTATGAGCCCATGCAGCCATTCTGTCTTTTTCTTTCAGTACAGTATTCAATAAATTACATGAAGTATTTAACACTTTGCTGTAAAATGACTTTGTGTCAAATGTAGCCTAATGTAAGCGTTCTGAGTAGGTTTGAGTTTTGACCATGTGAAGCTGTGATGTTCCTTAGGTTATTGGGAATTCCCCCCCCCCCCCCCCGTTTTTAGGCTTTTACACTAGTAGGTTGGTTCATTAATACATGAGATTTTTTTTCTTTGAAAAAAAAAGCACTTTTGATATATAGTATTTTTCAACTTCTAGGTTTAATTTAATAGATTATAACCCCATTATCAGTTGAGGAAGATCTCTACATTGTGTTGGCACTTGGAGAGATGCTACTCTATTTTGGGATACAGTGTTATTTAATAGTCTCTTTTCAGTTATATTCTCTGTTCCTTTTTTGGGGATGCTCTATTCAGGTATTAGACCTTTTATGTTAATATTTTAGTGCTGTTTTCCATCTCTTTGGGAGACTTACTCAACTATAAATTCCACTGTATCTGTTATTTATTTTGGTTTTTAACTATTCTTTTTAATTTTTTTTTAAGATTTTATTTATTTATTTGACAGAGAGAAACACAGCCAGAGAGGGAACACAAGCAGGGGGAGTGAGAGAGGGAGAAGCAGGCTTCCCGCCGGGCAGGGAGCCCGATGTGGGACTCGATCCTGGGTCTGCGGGATCATGACATGAGCCGAAGGCAGTCGCTTAGCCAACTAAGCCACCCAGGCGCCCCTATTCTTTTTAATTTTTAAGAGTTTTCTTGTTCTCTCTTTTTCATAAGTTAAATTCTTCCTTATTAATGAATTATGTTTAATTCTTCTGCATATAATATAAATCCTTATTTTTTTACTTTAAATTTATTTTTTCAGTGTTCCAAGATTCATTGTTTATGCTCCTCACCCAGTGCTCCATGCAATACGTGCCCTCAGTACCCACCACCAGGCTCTCTCATCCCCCCACCCTCATCCCTCAGTTTGTTTCTGTGTCCAAAGTCTCTCATGTTTCATTTCTCTCCCCGAATTACCCTACTTCCCATTTACTTTCCTTCTCCTACGGTCCTCTATATTACTCCTTATGTACCGCAAGTAAGTGAAACCATGTGATACTTGACTTTCTCTCCTTGGCTTATTTCATTCAGCATAATCTCTTCCAATCCAGTCCATGTTGCTACAGAAGTTGGATATTCATCCTTTCTGATGGAGGTGTAGTATTCCATTGTACCACATCTTCTTTATCCATTCATCTGTTGAAGGGCACCTTGGCTCTTTCCACAGTTTGGCGATTGTGGCCATTGCTGCTATAAACATTGGGGTACATATGACCCTTCTTTTCACTACATCTGTATCTTTGGGTTAAATACTCAGTAGTGCAATTGCAAGGTCATAGGGTAGTTCTATTTTTAATTTTTTAAGGAATCTCCACAGTTTTCCAAAAGCGGCTGCACCAACTTGCATTCCCACCAACAGTGTAAGAGGGCTCCCCTTTCTCCGCAGCCTCTCCAACACTTGTTGTTTCCTGTCTTGTTAATTTTGGCCATTCTGACTGGTGTAAGGTGGCATCTCAGGGTGGTTTTGATTTGGATTTCCCTAATAGCTAGTGATGATGAACATTTTTTCATGTGTCTGTTAGCCATTTGTATATTCTATAGAGAAGTGCCTCTTCATGTCTCTTGCCCATTTTTTGATGTGTTCCTTTTCTTTTTGGATGTTGAGTTTGAATCATTCTTTATAGATCTTGGATACCAGCCATTTTTCTGTAGTGCTATTTGCAAATATCCTCTCCCATTCTGTGGGTTGCCCCTTTGTTTTGTTGACTGTTTCCTTTGTTGTACAGAAGCTTTTTATTTTGATGAAGTCCCAAAAGTTCATTTTTGCTTTTGTCTCCTTTGCCTTTGGAGACATGTCTTGAAAGAAGTTGCTGTGGCTGATACCAAAGAGGTTACTGCCTATGTTCTTTTCCAGGATTTTGATGGATTCCTGCCTCACGTTGAGGTCTTTCATCCATTTCGAGTTTGCCTTTGTGTGTGGTGTAAGAGAATGGTCTAGTTTCATTCTTCTATATGTAGCTGTCCAATTTTCCCAGCACCATTTATTGAAGAGACTGTCTTTTTTCCACTGGATATTTTTTCC
>PITA01007103.1:0-94435 GCA_004023965.1 Spilogale gracilis | reverse complement strand
TTTTTTTTAAAGATTTTTTTATTTATTTGACAGAGAGAAACACAGCTAGAGAGGGAACACAAGCAGGGGGAGTGAGAGAGGGAGAAGCAGGCTTCCTGCTGAGCAGGAAGCCCGATGTGGGGCTCGATCCCGGGTCTCCGGGATCATGACCTGGGCCGAAGGCAGTGGCTTAACCAACTGAGCCACCCAGGCGCCGCCCCCTCATTATATTTTTAAAAAATGTTCCCTATTATCTTGTCTGTTTCAGTTTTCCTTCCACCATAATTTCCACTTAAAATATTTATAAAAATTCTGATCTTATAATTTATGTAAGATGATAGAATCTGTTTTTTGATAGCTGTGTTGTTTTCTTATGTTCAAATATGTATAGAAAGCAAATGTCCCTTTTCTCTTTCCCTTGACTTTAGAATGTGCCTTACAACTTACATTTTTTTCTTGTTGCAGTAATAATTTCTTACAATAATTTCATAATTAAAAATTTCAATGATTTTCATAATTCTAGTAGTTCGTTACCTAGAAAATTGAACGTTACCAATTCTAAAAACAACATGAAGGCTTAATAACCACTTGGTATCATAAAAATGATTATAAGTTAATAAAGTCTATAGAACATAAACAGAGCTGTTGTGAAAAGAGAAGCTGATGGAATGGAAATTAGATGTAGGAACCAGTTGTAATTAAGAGCTACTTTAAAAATAGTCAGTTAGGTAAGAGATCTTTCCATTTGAGAGTAGAAGCCAAAGCATTTATAAACTTTCTCATCAACTAAAAGTGGAAAGGCCATTATAGCAATGAGAAAGAAACACACTTATGGAAGTGATTAAGAATCAGTATGTAGAAGACAGAAATGGTTAAGGCTAATTACTATGGTAATATTAAGCAAAAAATCCAAAGATTTTTAACCCTAGAGTAAATGCTATCTTTGAACTTTGTAGTTGTTCAAAGCAGTGATCCATTTATGAGTCTGATGAAAACATTCATTCTTTATTTGGTTTATCTTTTTATTCCTTTGCTTGTTTGGCAATAAACAAGCCCTTCTGTATCTATTTGATGTTTGGGCACTCAATATTTTATTTCTGCAGTTTCTTTGGAGATACAACTTTTAAGCATACCTACAAGAAAACACAGCATGCTAAATTTGGCATCCAAGAGCTATTCTTATCCATCTGTTTGCTTTAAAGTTGTAGAAGTTTAAGATACTGCAACTGATTTCAAACATTTTGAAAATGCAATCTTCTAATTATACTACTCGGTACATTAGTACACTGCATATGTTTGTATGTTGTTTTAGCAAAGTTTTCAAATTCATTGTCTCACTTGATCTTCACAAGATCCCTTTGGGTAAGCAGAACAGGTGTTGTTATCATTGTTTGACACAAAAATGAGGTAGAAAAAGGGAAAGTGTCTTGCCTGAAAATTCATAACAAACTACTTGGGAGTGCTCTAATTGCATTTTACACCTTCTATGTTTTATTCATTATTTTAACATACTGTCTTAAATTCTTTCATGCGTTTTTAGAAGTTTCAATCATGTATTTATTTTATTCAAAATAACTTATAGAAAATTGAGCGTGTAGACACATATTCTACTAGATTTATAATAAACTTTTTGCAAATCACTTTACTACTAAAAATTATTTCGTTAAATATTGCAGAACTTCAATAGTTATGTATGGTACTGTGGCACTGTGTTTATTCTTTTCAAGCTGTCTTCCAACATATGAACTTGCAAAGTGCCTCTGAGTTTTAGTTCCTCTTAGAGCACCTGGTGCAGATATTTGTGACTTCTAATCCATGGAACATTATTTTCTACCATAGTCTATTTTATATTTTATTTTCAACTCATAGCATGCTTGAGGAATCAATGAATATGGACAAATAAAATATGGCAATAAACCCCAACTCTAAATGGGAAATATGAGTTATAGGAATGAAAAAATATTGACAATACTCACTTAGCATTTACTAGGAGTCAGGCACAGTTTTAAGCAGTTTATGTAAGAGACTGCATAGTTGCTGTATTAAGCACTGAATTCCTTCTAGCTCAGTTAAAGAGGAAGAGAGATAGAAGGAGAAAGAGAAGGAGGGAAAGGAATAAAAGAAGGGAATGAGAAAAAAGAGAATGATATGCCATGTATCATTTTTTAGATTTTACCATATTCAAAGATGTGCATACATGCCGGGAGCCAGCCCCAGCAACAGTTAGGGTCCGAGAGTGGGGAAGGAGTCGGTGAAAATGAGGAGACCAAGCTTCATGTAGGAATCTCCCGAAAACACTGTTCTCAGGGCTCTTTATTTATAGCAGAGGGTTACATATTTTTTTTCAGATGAAAACCATATGATCAAAGAGTTTCCTTAAGTGATGGATCATCAATCTTGAGTGACAATAGTAACAATAGTGTTTTTCGAGGGTCTTTGTAAAAACAGGACATATCTTGAGTGACAATGGTGTTTTTTGGGGGTCTTTGCAAAAACAGGACGGGCCTTGTGCCCTTGAGGGTCTGACACAACAAAACGGGATGTGCCTATTTCTTTGAAGGGTCCATACAATAAAGCAGGATGTGCCAATTATATCCTAATCTATAGACTGATCGATCACAGGCAGGCATGTCCTGAGCAACAGATGGTTCCTGCAAATCCTTATCTTATTAGAACGTTTTACTTCCCCCCAGCATAGGGAAGTGAGTGAATGGTCACACAAACAGGAGGTTGCAATATCTAAGCTATTTATGTTTGTAAAGATTTTACTAAGTTTTAAAGTAAGTATGTTGTACCCCCACAATCCTACAATTATTAATCTTTATAAGGATTGGTATAAGAGGATTCAAAACTAAGAGCAAGAGAAAGCATTAACTTGATTATAAGTGAAGTTAGAGGAAATAGTGTCAAAGAAATTATAATAGTCGAACAGACAAGGAGTAATGGAAACAAATATCTTCTGGTGTCAATGACCGCAACTTTGCAGAGCTCCCTCACTTTGAGGGAGGATCATGGGCTCCGTGCCTTGCAGAGGGAGCCCATATGAGCAATCAGGCTGCAGGTCTGCGGCACATACATTAACTAATGTGATTGTTATAATAGTCCTGTTGGGTAAGTTTTACTGACGACCTTATTTTAAATAAGAGGAAACAGAATGAAGTGACTTGCTCTGGGATACACAGCCATAAGTGTAACCACGGGGATTCTGACCCATGAATCTGGCTCAGGGACTGCAAGTTTAACTATTTATTTAGGCATATTGCTGTTTCTGCAGTGGAAAATTCTCCTTGTCAGAAAGTAGAAGAACAATTTCTCAGGAGACAGTTTTTCCTGGCACTAAGTACTTATACAATAATTAAGTAGGACTTTATATGAGCAAGTAGGCAAAATTCTCAATAACACCTTAAGTGCAGAAAGAATATTTCATGACTGTTCACTAGAGTCATTGAAAGAATCTGAAGTCAAAATCCAAACAAGTAAAGAAAATTGTTTTAAGTGTTCTCTATGGTTAATCAGAAAAAAATAAAAGGAATAATAACTTGGCTTCTAATGTCTCTGCTTGGCACTACTGAGTCAGGAAAACAAAATAAAATGTATACTGATGGTGTTTACGAGACCAGAGCCATCACACAGTCTTGGTTTCCTCTGAACACTTCATAGTGTCATCATTCATTGTTGGTATTTGGTATAGAGTCGGGTTACACTTGACTCCTGACCATGCTTCGTAGCAAGTACAGAGTAGCCTTCAGAAGGAGTTAAGAATTGGGGCACCTAACTGGCTCATTCAGTTAAGTGTCCAACTCTTGATTTCAGCTCAGGTCATGATATCAGGGTCATGAGATTGAGCCCCATGTAGGCTCTGCCCTGGGCTGCTTAAGATTCTGTCCCTCTCCCTCGGTCCCCCCACCCACCAAACTTGCTCTCTGTCTTAAAGAAAAAAATAAAAAGAGGAATCATTTTCCATGCCAAAATACATCACCTCTGACTCTAGGCTTGCTTGTCTTCTACTAGATAATTTCTCCACCTCAGTGAATTGGCAGCCTGAGCATCCATGTGCTGGTAGGTCACATAAGGCAGCTAATCAAGAACACCTTAATGTTCCTCTCAGCCTGATTGAACTTTGGATTGATTTATTCCTGACTATAGGTTCTTGACATCCCTTTTCTTAGAGCATTTACTTTAGAAAACCTGTAATTTGTAAATTCTTTCACTATTCCTTTGACATGTCAGTCTGCTACAACTCAGAAATATCTTTCTTAAGGATCTAGGGGCCATCTCTGTGGAATGCAACCATCAAGAAAGTTTCCCATCTCCCAGTCTCTGTGGGAAGGTAGAAGCCTAATTCCAATAAGCACCAGTTAACAAACATGGCTTATCTAATCACATTAATAAGACTTGCCTTAATGTCTTCCAGTACTTTTCTACTAGCTCCCCCCAGTGCTTAAAAAATCTCCTGCCTTTTGTTTCAGACTTGAGTTCAATTTTTCTTCCTTACTGCAATAGTCCTGAAAAACGTCTTCCTTGTCTTATTCCATTTGTTGCATTTATTCTTTGACATAGTGTAGCTCCATGTGTAATTGTTGAGACCATTTTCTTCATCTTTCAGGAAGAAAGACACCATAGGACTTGTAGCTCAAGCAGAGAAGGGTCTTCTAGTCCACACTGTGTGTGTGTATGTGGGGAGGGTGAGTGGAGAGGCACCACTGGGTATTTTAATCAATGCTTCTTGAAAACCTAAGAATTGAAGAAAACTGTCTTTTGTTTCCACATGAAATGCTACAATGTTGGACTTTCAGGACATTTTACAAGCATTCTGAAAAATTTTCACTGTTAATTATGGCTTGAAAAAATACATACTTTTTTTCTTAACTCTGGTATTTATCCCCTTCTAACATTATAATGATGGTGGGTATGAGACTAGAGCCATATTATTCTGTGGCACATATTTGTTTTTCAAGGACATTCCATGATATTATTAGAGAAAAAAGTGTTCCCTTACTTGAGTGAAATTTTATTGTGTCCTTTAGTGTGATTCAAGTATGGAACAATGTAAAAGAATGTGAAGATTTTTTTTTTCAATCTTCAAAATCTCTTACCCTAAATAGAAAGCCATAATGTTTAATTGCCAAGATTATCATTATGTTATATAACCTTCTTTTCTTACCTGATTACAAATTTTGTTCTGTCACTATTTTTTACTACCACTATGACTACGATTATACTTTATTACTGATCAGTGTTCTATGTCTATTTTCTAAAATACAGATTCAAATGCTTAAAAATTACTTGATTTAAAGGGCAGATAAAACTTATGAAGCCTTTCTACGGCCTAGCATATTAGGCATAGAAAGAAAAATATTGAATAATGTGAAATATTTCTAGATAACAATCTAAAGTAAGATAAAATCACAGTATAGAAAAATATATTCACATGGCCAAGGAACATTTGGATAAACTTCCAGAGACTATAAGTAATTTTTGCCCTATCCTCTGGTTCCAAAGATTTATCTTTATGACTTACTCCACCAAGGGCTCATCTCAGGCTATGGACCCCTATTTCCCATCTCAGCTGCACCCTCACTGTCTCTGTGGTCCTTCTGACCATTATTTCTTTTTTTTTTTTTCTTTTTTTTTAAATGTTTTTAACCCTTATTTCTTTTTTTACAGTGTAATACAGCTTTTCCCAAACATCATGTAATGCCTTTATAAGTTAACATCAGTATTTTTCTGAATTGGGTGAACTGGTTTAAATTTTCAGATATGTGTTTTTAATTTATTTTATTTTTTAATTTTTATTATCATAATTTTTATTAATATATAATGTATTATTTGCTTCAGGGGTACAGGTCTGTGAATCATCAGTCTTATGCAATTCATAGCAGTCACCATAGCACATACCCTCCCCAATATCCATAACCCAGCTACCCTATACCTACTCCCCCATCCCCCAGCAACCCTCAGTTTGTTTCCTGAGATTAAGAGTCTCTTATGGTATGTCTCCCTCCCTGGTCCCATCTTGTTTCATATTTTCCCTGCCTACCCCCACAACCCCCCACTGGGCCTCTTAAAGGCTCACACATCAGAGAGATCATATGATAATTGTCTTTCTCTGACTGACTTATTTTGCTCAGCATAATACCCTCTAGTTCCATCTACGTTCTTGCAAATGGTAAGATTTCAGGGTTTTTTGATGGCTGCATAATATTCCATCACACACACACACACCCCCCACATCTTCTTTATCCACTCATCTGTTGATGGACATCTAGGTTCTTTCCATACTTTGGCTATTGTAGACATTGCTGCTATAAACAGTCAGTTGCACATGCCCCTTCAGATCATTACATTTGTATCTTTAGGGTAAATACCCAGTAGTGTGATTGCTGGGTCATAGTGTAGCCCTATTTTCAACTTTCTGAGGAATCTCCATACTGTTTTCCAGAGTGGCAATACCACCTTGCATTCCCACCAACAATGTGGGATGGTTCCACTTTCCCCATATCCTTGCCAACATCTGTTGTTTCCTGACTTGTTAATTTTAGCCATTCTGACTGGTGTAAGGTGGTATCTCACTGTTATTTTGATTTGTATTTCCCTGATGCCAAGTGATGTTGAGTGCTTTTTCATGTGTCTGTCGGCCATTTGGATGTCTTTGCAGAAATGTCTGTTCATGCCTTCTGCCCATTTCTTGATTGGATTATTGCTGTTTGGGTGTTGAATTTGATAAGTTCTTTATAGATTTTGGATACTATCTGTTTATCTGATGGGTCATTTGAAAATATCTTCTCCCATTCTGTCAGATATCTTTTGGATTCCTGTCTCACATTGAGGTCTTTCATCATTTTGAATCTATTTTTCTGTGTGATGTAAATAAATGGTCCAGTTTTAATCTTCTGTATGTGGCTCTCCAATTTTCCCAACACCATTTGTTGAAAAGACTTTTTTCCATTGGACATTCTTTCCTGATTTGTCAAAGATTAGTTGACCATAGAGTTGAGGGTTTGTTTCTGGGCTTTCTCTTCTGTTCCATTGATCTATGTTTTGTTTTTGTGCCAATACCATACTGTCTTGATGATTACAGCTTTGTAATAGAACTTGAAGTCTGGAATTGTAATGCCACCAACTTTGGTTTTCTTTTTCAACATTCCTCTGGCAATTTGGGATCTTTTATGTTTCCATTTAAGTTTTAGGATGATTTTCTCTATTTCTTTGAAAAATATTGATGGTATTTTGATAGGGATTTTAACTGTGTAGATTGCACTAGGTAGCATAGACATTTTTACAGTATTTGTTCTTCCAATCCATGAGCATGGGATGTTTTACCATTTCTTCATGTCTTCTTCAATTTCTTTCATGAATATTTTATAGTTTTCTGAGTCCACATTTTTTGCCTCTTTGGCTAGGTTTATTCCTAGATATCTCATGCTTTGGGGTGCAATTGTAAATGGGATTGTCTTCTTAATTTCTTTCTTCTGTCTTGCTGTTGTTGAATAGAAATGAAACTGATTTCTGTGCATTGATTTTATATCCTGACACTTTACTGAATTCCTGTATGAGTTCTAGCAGTTTTGGTGTGGAGTCTTTTGGGTTTTCCACATGAAGTATCATATCATCTGCAAAGAGTGAGAGTTTGACTTCTTATTTGCTGATTCAGATGACTTTTATCTCTTTTTGTTGTCTGATTGCTATGGCTAGGACTTCTAGTACTATGCTGAATAGCAGTGGTGATAGTGGACATCCCTACCATGTTCCTGACCTTAGGGGAAAATCTCTCAGTTTGTCCCCAATGAGAATGGTATTCGCTGTGGGTTTTCCACAGATGGCTTTTATGGTATTGAGGTATGTTTCCCTATTCCTACACTGTGAAGAGTTTTGATCAAGAAAGAATGCTGTACTTTGTCAAATGCTTTTTCAGCATCAGTTGAGATGATCATATGGTTCTTATTCTTTCTTTTATTAATGTATTATATCACATTAATTGATTTGCAGATATTGAACCAATCTTGCAACCCAGGAATAAATCTCACTTGGTCCTGGTGAATAATTCCTTTAATGTACTGTTGGATCCTATCGGCTAGTATTGTGGTGAAAATTTTTGTATACATGTTCATCAAGGATAGTGGTCTGTAATTCTCTTTTTTGGTGGGTTCTTTGTCTGGTTTTGGGATCAAGGTAATGCTGGCCTCATAAAACAAGTCTGGAAGTCTTCCTTCCATTTCTATTTTTTGGAACAGTTTGAGAAGAATAGGTAGTAATTCTTTAAATGTTTGGTAGAATTTCTCTAGGAAGCCATCTTATCTGGGCTCTTGTTTTTTGGGAGAGTTTTGATGACTGCTTCAATCTCCTTACTAGTTATAGATTTGTTCCAGTTTTCTATTTATTCCTGGTTCAGTTTTAGTAGTTTATATGTCTCTGGGAATGCAACCAGTTCTTCCAAATTTGTCTAATTTGCTCATGGATAGTTGCTCATAATATGTTCTTCTAATTGTTTGTATTTCTTTGGTGTTGATTGTGATCTCTCCTCTCTCATTCATGATTTTATTAATTTAGGTCCTTTCTCTTTTCTTTTTGATAAGTCTAGGCAGGAGTTTATCTATCTTCTTAATTCTTTCAAAGAACTAGCTCCTAGTTTTGTTGCTCTGTCCTACTATTCTTTTGGTTTCTGCACTGATCTTTGTTATTTCTCTTCTGCTGGGTTTAGGCTTTCTTTGCTGTTCTTTCATCAGGTCCTTTAGGTGTAGGGTTAGGTTGTATACTTGAAACCTTTCTTGTTTCTTGAGAAACGCTTGTATTGCTATATACTTTCCTCTCAGGACCACCTTTGCTGTGTCCTAAAGATTTTGAACAGTTGTGCTTTCCTTTTTATTTGTTTCCATGAATTTTTTAATTCTTCTTTAATTTCATGGTTGATCTATTCAGTCTTTAGTAGGATGTTCTTTAGCCTCCATGTATTTGAATTCTTTCCATCTTTTCTCCTGTGGTTGAGTTCTAGTTCCAAAGCATTGTGTTCTGAAAATATGCAAGGAATGATCCCAGTATTTTGGTACTGATTGAGACCTTTTTTGTGACCCAGGATGTGATATATTCTGGAGAATGTTCCATGTGCACTAGAGAAGAATATGTATTCTATTGCATTGCTTTGGATGGAATGTTCTAAATATATCTATGATGTCCATCTGGTCCAGTGTGATATTTAAAGCCTTTATTTCCTTGTTGATCTTTTGTTTAGATAATCTGTCCATTACAGTGAGGGTGTTGTTAAGATCCCTTACTATTGCAATATTGTCAATGTGTATCTTTGATTTTGTTATTAGTTGGTTTATAAAATTGGCTGCTCCCATGTTAGGGGCATAGATATTTAAAATTGTTAGATCTTCTTGTTGGACAGACCCTTTTAGTATGATATTGTGTCCTTCCTTAGCTCTTATTATAGTCTTTGTCTTAACATCTAATTTGTCTGATATAAGGGTTGCCACCCCAGCTTTCTTTTGATGTCCATTAGCATGGTAAATTGTTTTCCACTCCCTCACTTTCAATCTGGTGTGTCCTTGAGTCTAAAATGAGTTTCTTGCAGACAGCATGCTGATGGTTTTTTGTTGTTGTTGTTTTTAAATCCATTCTGTACCTGTATCTTTTGATTGGGGCATTTAGCCCATTTACATTCAGGGTAACTATTGAACGATATGAATTTAGTGCCACTGTATTGCCTTGTAAGGTGACTGTTGCTGTATAGTGCCACTATACAGTTCCTTTCTGGCCTGTTACTGCTCTCTTTCTCTGCTTAGAGGACCCCTTTCCATATTTCCTGTAGGGGTGGTTTGGTGTTCGCAAATTCTTTTAGCTTTTGTTTGTCCTGCAAGTTTTTTTTTTATCTTTCATTCTATCTTTAATGACAGCCTAGCTGGATATAGTATTCTTGGCTGCATATTTTTCTTGTTTAGTGCTCTGAATATATCTTGCCAGTCCTTTCTGGCCCACCAGGTGTCTGTGGAGAGGTCTGCTACCAATCTAATATTTCTGTCATTTTATGTTACAGACCTCTTCTCCCCGAGCTGCTTTCAGGATTTCTCTTTGTCACTGAAACTTGTAAGTTTTACTCTTAGATGACAGGGTATGGACCTATTTTTATTGATTTTGAGGGGGGTTCTTTGTGCTTCCTGGATTTTGATGCTTATTTCCTTCACCAAATTAGGGAAATTCTCTCCTATAATTTGACCCAGTATACCTTCTGACCCCCCCCTTCTTTTTCTTCTGACATCCCAATTATTCTAATATTGTTTCATCTTATGGTATCACTTATCTCTCTAGTTCTTCCCTCATGGTCTAGTAGTTGTTTGTCTCTTTTTCTCAGCTTTTTTATTCTCCATCATTTCGTCTTCTATATCACTAGTTCTCTCTTCTGCTTCATTTATCCTAGCAGTAAGAGCCTCCATTTTTTATTGCACCTCATTAATAACTCTTTTGATTTCAACTAGTTCTTTTATTTCTCCAGAAAGGGATTCTATAGTATTTTCCATGCTTTTTTTGAGCCCAGCTAGCACCTTGATAATCATCATTCTGTACTTTAGTTCTGACATATTACTAATGTCCCTATTGATTAGGTCCCTAGCTATTGGTGCTGCCTCTTGTTCTTTTTGTTGTTGTTGTTCTTGTTTTTCTACCCTGTTATTTTATTCAGATAAGAATAGATTAATGATAGACAAAATACTAAAAGGGTAAAAATGACCCCAGAAAAGTATACACTAACCAAATTAGAGAAGAACCAAAACTGGGGGGAGAAGAGATATAATACATAACATATAATATATATTAATAATATATATTATATATATTATATAATAATATAATATAATAATATAATAATAATACAAGATATATATATCAGGCTGATGGGTTTTGGTTATATATATATATATATATATATATACACAAAAATAAGGGTATACAAGATGAAGGTATGGAATATGACTGTAAGGTGAAAATTAAAAAAGATTCTAAAAAGGAACTGATAAGAATTCGGTTCAAAAAGAAAAAAAAAGGAAAGAATGTGATCAGACTGGAGACTAGAACAAAGCCGCCATTCACTTGATTTAGAGTATATTTTGATCTATTAGAAGAAACTGTATCCCAAAATTTTAAAGAAAGGAAAGCCTATGTGTATTCAAAAAATAAGTTGCAATACAATGAAGGGTATGAGTATGAGTATAACAATGAAAATTAGAAAATAATTTTTTAAAGGTATTGCTAAGATAGTTTAAAAACAAAAGAGGAAAGAGGAAAATGAAAAAAATAGAATAAGAAAAGAATAAAATTTTAAAAATTTAAGTTTGGAAGACTAAAGAATCACAAGGAAAAAATCATGAATTCCATGTGTTGCATTCCCCTAGCTCTGGAGTTCCGCAGTTCTCATTGATCAGTGAACTTGGTCTTGGATGGATCCTGATCTTCTGGGAGAGGGACCTGTTGTATTGATTTTCATATGTCTTTGTCCCAGGCAGAATTGCACTGCCCACCCTTGCTAGGGGCCAGTCTAAGCAATCTGCTCATTTTTGCTCTTGGTAGCTTTGCTCCCTGAGCACTTTCCATATGGCTTTGAAGGATAATAATGAAGATGGTGACCTCCCAATATCTGGCCCAGAGGAGTTGAGAGCTCAGGGCCCCACTCCTCAGTGCACTCTCAGAGCAAAGCAGTCAATCACTCCTATCTCCCTGGTCTCTGACTGCAGTCCTGCTCACCCAGGAGAGCTCACCGAATGTTTCTTTCTTTGGTACTTGGCCCCATTTGGATTCTCCAAACCCAGCATATTCCTGCAGAGCACTCCTGCACCATTGCTTCCATAGGGGGAAGAAGGAAGTCTCCCATGATCTGCCACTTTTGGGGTCCCTGCTCAAAGGGAAGTGGTCAGACTGTGCCTTGGATCACAGTATAATGTAACCCTGAGCTGGGAGTCCACTCCTCAGCTCAGTCTCTGAAGCCAGCTTCCCTGTTCCGATACCTGGGAGCTCTGCCACAGTCAGGCACCCTGGTATTTCTGTGACCCCATAGGTCCTGAGACTACACTGTTTCCACAATGGTTCCACCCTCTACTTAGCCTCTGGAGTAATGTCCCTCAGTGGAGCAGCCTTCTAAAAGTTCCTATTTTGTGCTCTGCTGCTCTACTGCTGGCTGGGAGCCTGGCCCTCCCACCGCAGTCTTTCATCCCATATTTTGCCTCGGATTCACTTCTCCACATATCCTACCTTCCAGAAAGTGGTCGATTTTCTCTTCCTAGAATTGCTACTCTTCTCTTTGATCTCATGCTGAATTTATAGGTCCTCTGACTGGTTTGATAACTATCTAGCTGAATTCCTGGGACCCGATGATATCTAGGTCTCCTATTCCTCTGCCATCTTGCTCTTTCCTCCCTGCCCATTCTTTCTTGTTTTAAAGAAACAACTGAAAATTCTTTTTCTCTTTCTGTTTAAATTTTTGTGTTTTTCAGTGTCCTTCTGACTCACTTCTTTGTTATATTATGTTTTCTAACACTAGTTAAGCTACTTGTTATTTTTTGAAGTAGAAAACTGATATGAGTAATTTTTTACAGAAAAAAAGTTAAAATATCTTCAAAATAGTCTTATGACAACTGTAGAGGTAGAATGAAGTTGTACTAAGATATCTCAACTAGTCCATGAGTCATTTTATATTTTATTGACATTCAAGGGAGGAAGTAAAAATCATCTCATGGTGTTCAGGCAGGAAAATGAAGATTTAATAAGTGACCCATAATTTTCCTCTTTTTAACCATTGGAGTTGCAAAACTGGACTTAAGTTCATTTTCACGAGTTAGAACAATGCAGTTCACTTAGCAAGTTTACTGAAAGTTCTTCAGTAATATATTTGGCTTAGGATAATAATTGCAATGATATTTCAGTGGTGAGTTTATAATTACATATCATTTTAGTTATCAAAAATTCAAATCTATTATGGCATAATGTCCTGAAGCACTTGATAGACTGTTACTGAGATCAGTAGGCTAGAAATAGGTCCCATATTTGGTGCTATAGAAATTGGCCACAGAGAAGCAAGTTGCGTTTTCTGAGAAAATCTGTTTAGAAGTTTTCTCAAATGTTAAGATGCAAACACAGGAGAGTCATTGTTTTTATACCACTGTGACCCATGTTCTAATCTTATTGAGCATGCCTCAAAGACATCAATTGGGAGAAAAAAAAAAAGCAACTACAAAAGAAGACATCGATTAATAAATAATTGTTGTCAGAGAGAAAGTAGAGATAGGTCCTCTGCACCAAGAGTGGCAAAACCCTTTTAAAAGGTTAAACAGTGAATATTTTATTTTAGGCTTTTTAGATCATGTGGGTCTCTATCCTAACTGCTCCATTCTCATTATGGTGTGTAAATACTCAAAGACAATGCAGAACTGTGTTCCCAGAAAACTTGAGTGAGGGACACAGAAATCTGAGTTTCCAGTGATTTTCACTTGCCACACCCTTCAATTTTTTTTTTCCAACCATTTAAGAAACAGTCATGGTTTGGGGGCATATAAAAACAGCTTCAGCTAGATTTGGCCTATAGGTTTGCTGACCCCTATTCCACACAATAAAATTGGATGAGAGTGTCAGGGAAATAGAATGGAATTCTCCAAGGCAGAAACTTTGAGGCACATTTAGTCCTCCAGGGAGCAATCTCAAGTATTTAAATTTAGATTTTTAAACATCAAGTATCTGAAGTAAGTGGAAATTACATTGAAAAGAAGCAGAATAGGAGGGAAACACCCAATCGTATGAGTGTGATTTGTTATAATTAAGTAATGACAAGAACAATTATATCCTTTATCAAGTGAAACAGGAATCAATACACATGTCCCTAAATCTAAGATTATCTATCTATATAGTCATTTGGTTAGATAAGTTAATTATCTGGTTTACTCATGTAAATCTCATTTTATTGCATTGATCTGGGGAATTGGGGCTATGGAGTTCTTATGCTTCTCCATTTCACTTTGCACATATTGAGAATTAATGACTTCATTTTCTTTTATACTTAAAAAACAAGGTAGTGCATTGTAACTGTCCTTAATAAAAGAGAAAAAAATAGTGGCAATATATTGATTCAACATATTTTCTTGTTTACTTTGTGCTGTGTGCTACAATAAGCAGTGGATTAGAATGATAACACTGGTGGCAAGAATTTTTATTTGATCTGTGTCAAGACAGACATTAATGGAAGTGACAATAACATTGTTTTGAACTTCAAAAAAGACTCACATTAATTAAACGAGTTCACTTGGACATCATTGTGGTTATGAGATTAGCTAATGTGATGGGCGTATTCAGATGCACCACATGCATTTCATAATACTTATATGACATTGATAAACTTAAGAAATAAATCAAAAAATGCAAATTGTTCTACATACTCGGGGTATGGGAACAATTTGCTTACCAAGTTATAAAGATAGGATATTCCACTAACATCCTTCTGGACAAATAAATGTTGTATTGAAGGGGCTGTGACTGGTTCCCATAAAAATGCATTAAAATTTCAGTGCCTGCTTGGGACATGTTTCAATCTGCCCTGCAATATTTCAGGAGGTTATAAAAAGAAACTTTTTGAAATATGATATAGAAGATAACATATAATCAAAAATAAGCTCAGGGCATCAGCCTTTGAAATAAAAACAAGTAAGGAAGTGGATCAAAATTGAAAATTATCTGTTGGCTTCCTCTAGGAAGAAATTTGTAAAATCATATTTATGTTTAAATCCATGTTTAATTTTGAGATAATTCTCAAGAGGGAGAGAAAGTACTAGCACCTTAATTTCTAGTAAGTGCTCTAAAACTTACCATTAAATAACTTTAGTTAACTTTTGCCCACATGGCCATTGTATGTACATCTTATGAAGACCTCCTTCTTCGCCATGTAAAAATCCCTCAAACTGAAACTCCTTTCCTATAGGCCCCAGGCATTCAGTCTCTCCAGTCTGCATATCTACCTCCAAACTGGGAACAAAAGGAGGCATTAAAAATACCAGGCAATTCTATATGATTTAGAATTGAATAGGATATTGCAGAGTATCTTCTCAGGGTCTTCTAAATGTGACAGGTTATCAGAAGATCTACTGAATAAAAGTATATTTAAAGTTTAAAAATTAAAATCTGCAGCTTATAACATACTTCCCTGGTCATTATGAGGATCAGCAAGGTTGGGAATCATTGCTACATCAGAGCCATAAAGGGCTACCAATTTACCTAGATGGAGTTGATTAGCTCACATCTGGAGTAAGAGGGTGAGGTAGAGAGTTTCTCTAAAGAAAAACGATCCTTTGATGGGGCTTGAAACATGAGTAAAATTTCAGTAGGAAAATGTAAGCACTGTGTTGACTGTGGTGATTGAATGAGCATCTTCAGTATGCCAGGAGTTGTGCAGAGCATATGCACCTTTCACTGAAGACTCACCAAGAAATAGTGAGTTAAGTACTACTGTCATCCTCATGATTTTGATGAGAGGGTCAGTGACTTGATCTAGGGGACAGAGCTTATCGCCAGTAGCAACAGAACAGAAAGGCTGGTTTGGTTAAATGGTATGCTAGTTCTCTAGAAGCAAACTCCAGACTTGAGGGGCAACTTAAGCTTCCTTCACTTGTTCTGTCCCTCATTCTCTCAGGGGGAAATGGCAAGGACAAAGAAACCAATTCCAGGAATTGGGGGGATGACAGGAAATGGGGAGATGACAGGAGCAAATCATAAAGTCCTTATTCTCTGCCCTCTCTATGGCCTTGTCCTCACAGTTGTTTCCAATGACTTCTTTCATGGTGCTGATTTTACCTCTCTCCCATTTGAAGCAGCACTTGACTGATAGAGCTAAGTGTGTCCCACTGTCCCAAGCTTGCTTTAAATAAGCCAGGCAAGCCTAGGTTGTGACAAGGAGAGAGAACACATGTTTTTTAAACTTTAACAGGGTCCTCAAGCAAGAACACTTGGATACCATTGCTACAGTCTAGGCAAAGATGATTTTCCTGATTTATAGAGCAATAACAGAAAAGAGATTGGCAGAGGGGTTGGAGAAAGCCTAATAGTAATAAAAAGGGAGTGCTTAGTTTGAGCGTTTCCTTTATCAATATCCCTTGGAGGTCTGTGATGGCAGCTGTTCGAAACCTGAAGACCTTCATTATGAGGAAAAGGTGGCATAATGTTTGGTTACTCTGAAGGCTTTTACATTTCTGTTTAATGCTAAAAATAGAATGACCAAATGATAAACTAATATAAGAGAATAAATTGCAGATAAATATAAAATTAAACTAATGTAAGAATAAGAGGTGAGTCAAAATTACCTGCTTTATTGAAGTAACAAGAATAGAGAGAGGTGCTTATGCAAATAATGCTTTTTCCAATTGGTTTCCTAAAATTAGATTTTCTTATTTGGTAAGGTATTTTCTTTTCCAATAATAAAGCTCAATTAGTGTGTTTATGTGTGGGGAAGGGTGAGGGGATTTTCTTTTTTTTTTTTTTTTCATGAGGAATGAACTCTAATGTTGTTTTCTGCTTGCTTTGTTCATTTATTTTTGATGTTCAAAACTAATTTCTTCCTCAACAGGCAATCTTCAGCTGGAATATCCCTGTTGACCTCTGTCTTCGGTTCTGTGTTAAAATGTTTGTGTGCCAGTTTTTTTAAGTTCACAAGTCTAATTTTCTCCCCAGAGGGTGTTCACAGTTTCTTCAAAGACTTCAGTGCTTATCTGTTGTTTGAGGTTTTCTTTAACAGGGCTCACACATTTTGCCTTCAAGGTCTCCCCTGGTCAGCTCAATGAGGAGAAGGAGACTCCAAGTAAGGTTGCTCTGAACTGACTGCTGTTAATTAGGGACATTAGAACTCAGTACATTTCACTCTGCTGTTTTCACTTCTGATAGTTTACCCAAAATCTAAATTGGAAGCAGCAGGTGTCTGATCTGGAAATAAATATTTTTCCTCTTTTTGATCTCAACCTTTTAAACTTAGAGATGATAACACAAATATACAATTTACTTTTTAAAGCAGATTCTAGAATGTTATAAGGTGTGATAGGACTCTGCTGAATGAGATCAGAGAAGCCCATATCCTCATTAATAGGAGGCTTAATTTTCCAGATTTGTAATCCTGGAACAATTTTGGCTCAATTCTGTATAGCTCAGACTCTGGTAATATTCTTTCTATTTGATAGTGATTAAAAAGGTCAATTATAAAAACAAAAACAAAACAAAACAATAAAAATGGATACCTCTAATACTCTGTACATATTCACCCAAGAGCATGTACCCTCACAGCCTTATAAATTTCAGGACCAGTCTTACCATGCCCATTATTCTTGCTTGTGTGGGGCTACCATGTTATCCCTTGTCCAACAGACTCTAATCCCTGGATATCTCTGTCAATGGCTTGAACCACTCTCGGTGTGCTTTTGGGAGTCATTGCTTATATCTTCCTCTTCTGTGAAATTCCCTCAAATTCTCGCTCTGCTTTCTTGAAACCTGTGTTTCTTCTAAGACATCGCTTTTTTATATCTCTCTTTTTCTTTAAGATTTTTATTTATTTAAGAGAGAGAAAGAGAAAGCACAAGTGGGAGGGAGGAGTAGGCTCCCCACCGAGCCGGGAACCCAACTTGGGGCTTGATCCCAGGACCATGAGATGACTGGAGCTGAAGGCAGATACTTAACTGACTGAGCCACCTATGTGCCCCTCCTATATCACTCTTAAGTGGTGGACGTTTCTCTCTGCTTCCCTTGCACTTCTGCATTCAGAGGTAGGAAGGGTTTTTTTTTTTTTTTGCTTCTCTTTGCAAATAATTTTCAATGATTGTCTCTCCATTGTCCCTAAAAGTTATTTGCATAACTTGTATCATCAAACTTTACTACTTCATGACTTGTTACAAGTCATCTACTTACACTTACATGTCTTCCTCCTCAGTTTACGTCACTTCTCTTCATTTCTTAAGGATTTTGACTCATGACTCAGGGTTATTACTCTCACTACCTAGGTCACCATTTTAAAGATTTCAAAATTAATGTAGGTGTCCTTCCAACACTTTACCTCCTGTTCATGATCCTCTCTGCTTCTGTGTTAGTCATTCCCTCTTCCTCAGCCACTCACTTTTATGCCATGTTGTAGACATTGTCATTAACAATAACTGTATGCTCTCTTTAATCCTGTTGTAAAATACCTCATTCTCTGACACCACTATTCTATCTTTCAGTTCATTACCTCTAGTAGCCCAACTGTAGGCCCCCTTCTTTTTCTTATTTATCCAGCATAAACTATATGACTTACAGTTATTACAGTTTCCTCCTTGCTTGACAATCTTACTTCATGCTCTTCTCTTCACTAAACCACCAACTTTGTTAAAAGAAAACCTCATCTGGGCATGAAACTCATGCAGTTGGACATGGCTGGAAACACCACCACCACCACTACATTCACACAGATAATACGCTGATCGATTTACGTGCATGATTTTAGATTCATGATTACTATGAGTTATTATGATGTATTTCCCTAGTCCAATTCATCTCCCACTCTTAAACAAGATGATTCCTAATTTCTCCTGCACAGACCTCTAAAACCATTCCAGTGCCTTCACTTTCAGCTAATGAGCTTGCTCTCCATGTAACAAAAAAGTAGAGTCAGAAGATACTCATCTACTTTCACCACATTTACCTGTCTATGCCCATGGAGTCTGTCTTCCCTCCACACTATGGATGAGCTCTTCATATTCCTCCTTCAGGTGAGCTCCACGTTTATATATAATATCCCATCCCAGAGCATAAAGATGTTGCTCTAGCATTTTTTTTTCTATCTTGCAACTTCATTTTTCCCCTTTCTGTTGGATTTCTCTTGTCACTATACAAGCACCATTTTGTTCTGCCAGCTACTGCAGTAGTAACAGAATAAAACACAAATCTCTCTTGAATTTTCTCTTTTCCTCATTTGTCTTTTCCCTTTAGGATACCAATTCCTTTAAAGAGTCTTCTAGAAATCTCCCCTAATTCCTATTCTAGCATTGTTTCTTGAAGCACTCCAAGCAGAATTTTTTTTCTAACATCATCACTAGAACTATTCTAATCAAGTTTACCAGTACCCTTAACAAAGTTCCTAATTAATTCTCAGATCTCATCTTGACATTTCTGCAGTATTTGATCATGGTTGATCATTTTATTCCCAGTTGATTGCTAAGATACTTCAATAGGTGCTTTTTCTCATTTTCTTTTGCTAGCTCTACTACATCTTCTTGACCTTTTAATACATACAGGGGCTCAGTCATTGGACCACTTCTTTCTATTTTCATTTACTTATTTGATGATTACATCCAGTACCAAGACTTTAAATACCATGTATACACTGGTCACTCCAAAACGTATATATCTAGTTCAGGCCAAACTCTACGTTAAGGAATTAGATATTCAACTGCCTTCTTCATATTATGTCTTACGTCCTCAACTCACTTATTTATAATCTGCATATCAAATTTATATCCAAAACTAAACTTACAACACTATGAATTATATCACCACCATCTAATTTCAGAATATTTTTATTACCCCAGAAAGAGACTCTGCTCTTTAGCAGATATTCCCCATATGCCCCCATCTTTGCTCTTGGCAACTACTAACCTGTTAGTAGTACTAAGCCCTAACTAACTACCTGTTATCCCTATGGGTTTTTCTATTCCAAGCATTTCATACTGCGTGGCCTTTTGTGTCTGGCTTCTTTCACTTAGCATAATGTTTTTAAGGTTCATCCATGTCGTATCAGTACTTTATTCCTTTTTCATGGTTGAACTGAAGCCTTACATGAACTCACAGTGTGCTCTAGCTTAGTTAATGTCAATTAAGTCTTTCCAGTTACTAATCCTGTTGGCTCTATTTTGAAAATATACTCCAAATCTCACCATCTTTATCTACCTTTAGAGGTCAAGTCACTAAAATTTCTGCATTTTTGTAACAGTCATTTTACATTTGTCTTTGCCCCCTGTCATGTATTCTTAATATAAAATCTGGTGTAATTCTTTTTCTTTCTTTCCTTTCCCTTTCTTCCTTCCTTCTTTCTTTCCTTCCTTCCTTCCTTCCTTCCCTCCCTCCTCCTCTTCCTTCCTCCCTCCCTCCCTTTCTCCTTTCCTCCCTTTCTCCTTTCCTTCCTTCCTTCCTTCCTTCCTTCCTTCCTTCCTTCCTTCCTTCCTTCCTTCCTTCCTTCTCTTCCTTCCTTTCATCTGTTTGTCTATTAGTCAAATTAGAATGCTTAGGTCATTCCAATTCTAATGACCCTATATTTAATAATGAATGCTTTTCATAATCAAAAACAAATTTAATGCAATTCTGTGAAGCCCTATGCAATCTTGCTCTGAGTTTTTTTTTTTTTTCTGGTGGTTCTCAATTCCTACTACTTTCTCTGTTGCTCATTCTGTTTTAGGTACACTGGACATGGCACATAAATAACAGTGTAAGTTTGGTATCATTTGCATGGCTTTATAATGCACTTTAACTGACTTCTCAAAAGGATGATCTGCTTAAATTATAGACCCAGAGTTTAATATTCTATCTGAGAAGCAAGCAGCTTTTAAGGAAGGCTTATTTAATTTGGTCATTACCCTAGCTATTTTTTTAATGTAAGCATTTTATTGTAGAACATTTTAGATTTACAGAATTATTACAAAGATAATACATAGTTTTTATATAGCCACATCTGTTTCTCTGTCATTGATAACTACATATAGCACACACTGACATATTATTATTAACTAAAGAACATAATTTGTATTTTCTTAGTTTTTACCTTTTCCTAATTTCTTTTCTAAAATTCCATCGAGGATATTACATTACATTTTATTGTCATGTCTCTTTAGGCTCCCCTTAACTGTGATAATTTCTCAGACTTTCCTTGTTTTTGATGACCAGTTTGGAAGTGTACTGGTCAGGTATATTATCAGATGGCCCTCTACTTGAATTTTAGATGATTAGACTGGTATTACAGGTATTGGAAAGAAAAACCTCAGAGGAAAAGTGCAAAATTTTTATCACATTACTTAAAGAGTATATGATATCAACATGATTTATGACTATTGATGTTGACCTTAATCATCTGGCTGAATTGATATTTTCCAGGTTTCTTTACTGTAAAGTGTTATGTTTTTATACTCTTTCATACTATACTCTAAAAGGAAACCACTGGGGCTTTTAGCTTTCATGCCTTTTCAACTAGTATGTAGGAAGCATAGATGTGAATACTAACCTTTAAATATACATATATCTATAAGTATTTATATAAGTAACCATTCCTATCTATATTAAACTAAACATGTGTTCATACTGATATGTTTAATTCTATTGCAGTGTCACATGGACCATTCTAGCCTCTCTTCTTATCTGTAAGCAAACATTCTAACAGTAAGAAACCTAACTCCAACCATCCAAAAACATTTACATAAATCTTTAATTCCAGCATACATGTATATATACTTGCAATGTCTATACATAATATATGTGTATTATAATGCTAATCTGTACCCTAATGGGAGGGGGAACTTTATCAACTAGAGTACAATTTTTTTTTTTTTTTAAGATTTTATTTGACAGAGAGAAACACAGCTGGAGAGGGAACACAAGCAGGGGGAGTGAGAGAGGGCGAAGCAGGCTTCCTGCCGAGCAGGGAGTCCGATATGGGACTCGATCCCGGGTCTCGATCCCGGGTCTCCGGGATCATGACCTGAACTGAAGGCAGTCACTTAAACAACTGAGCCGCCCAGACTCCCCTAGAGTACAATTCTTATGTGCTCTTTTGTCTTTCATTTTATAGACTCCACTCATTTGCAGTTGTGTAGGTCAGTAGTTCCTCCTCCTCATTCATTGGAGGGGTTCAATGACATTCTAACAAATGCTTATAATAAAGTCAGATTGTTTTGTCACATTTGGCTTTCCATCCTGGAATTCCTCTGACCTCTTAAATAATTTTTAAAAATTTCTTTATGGTAAAAGTTATTCTTTGTGATATAAAGTTCAATGGATTTGAAAAATTTATAGTGTCATGTATCCACAAGTACAATATCATACCAAATAATTTTACCATTCCAAAAAGTCATTTGTGTTTCACATATTTAATTCTTCCTCCACTCCCGTGGGTCCCCTGCCAAGTAACCACTAATCTTTTTTACTATCTCTATAGTTTTGCCTTTTCTGTAAACTCATGTTATTGGACTGATACAATATGTGTCCCTTTCAGACTAGCTTCTTTCACTTAGTAATATGCATTTTGAATTCATGTCTTTTGTGGCTTGATTATTTATTTTGGTGTTTTTAAATTACTTCTTTAAAATTTGTAGTATTGGGGCGCCTGGGTGGCTCAGTTGGTTAAGCGACTGCTTTTGGCTCAGGTCATGATCCTGGAGACCCAGTATCGAACCCCACATCAGGCTTCCTGCTCGGCGGGAAGCCTGCTTCTCCCGCTCTCAGTTCCTCTGCTTGTGTTCCCTCTCTCTCTGTGTTGCTCTCTGTCAAATAAATAAATAAAATCTTAAAAAAACAATAAAAAATAAAATTTTTAGTATTTATTCGTGAACCTGGAGCCTAATGATTTCATTTTTGGAAGAATATTATCAATTTCTTCAATGGATAGAAGACTGTTTCTCCTTGTGTGGGTTTCAGAGCTTTGTGTCTTTCAAGGGATTGGTAAATTTCATTAAATTATTAAAATTTTAGGAATAGAATTGTTTATAGTAGTCCTTTATTGGTCTTTTAATGTCCATGGATTCAGCAGTGATGGCCTTTCTCCCATTTCTGATATTGGTAATTTAGAGGTTTATCAAATTTATTATTCTTTAAGAAACAGATGAATGATTGAACAAAAAAATGTTTTTTGTTTTTTCATTTTGCTGATTTTCCTTAATGTTCTCTTATTTCCAATTTCATTGGTTTCTGTTCTAATTTTTATTACATTCTTTATCCTAATTCCTTTAGGCTAATTTTTTTCTTTTTGATATAATACTCTAAAGTGATATTTCAATTATTGATTTTAGATATTATTTAATATATGCCCTTAATGCTATAAATTTGTCTTTAAGGATTGCTTGAAGGAAAAGCATCCCACAAATTCTAAAAAGAGTTATGTTTTCATCTTCATTTATTTCAAAATATATTTTAATTTCTTGAGATTTATCTTTGGCCAATATTATATTTAGAAGTGTGTTGTTTTTCTAGATTTTTAAAAGCTGTTCTATTAGTTTCTAGTTTAATTTAGTTTAATTAGTTTCTAACTTAATCCCATGTGTTCAGAACTAACTTTGTATGATTTATATTCTTTTAAACTTGTTAAGGTATAATTTAATGATCAGAATGTGGGTTATCATGGTGAAAGTTCAATGCAAGTTTGAGAGGGATGTATATTCTTATGATATTAGATGAAATAGTCTATCAAAATCAATTAGATCAAGTTAATTGATAGCACTCTTCTGATGAACTATATCCTTCATAATTTTCTGCCCACTTGGTCTTATATTACCGATAGAGAAATACTGAATTCTTCAATCATAGTAGTATATTTGTCAATTTGTTTTTTCTGTTCTATCAGTTTTTGCCTCACATATTTGATACTATGCTTTTAGGTGCATATATATCTAAGATTGTTATGCCTTCTTAGAAAATTGATCCACTCGTCACTATATTGTGCTTGTCTCTACATCTGAAAATTTAGTTTTGAGTCTTTTTTGTCTAAAATCAACATAGCGACTTTATATTTCTTTGATTAGTGTTTTATGGTGTATCTTTCTCCACATCTTTACTTTTAACTTATCTGAGCCTTTATATTTAAAGTGAGTTTCTTGTAGCTAATGTGTAGTTGAGTCTTTTGTTTTGTTTTATCAACTGACAACCTTTTTCTTTTCAATATTATATAGATCATCTATATTAAAAGGGACCATTGATTTTTATGCTTAATATATACCATATTTGTAGCTGTTTTCTACCTGTTACCTGTACTTCTTTTTCTGTTTTCTTTTGTTTTAGTTATTTTATATAATTGTATTTTAACTTCTCTCACTGTATTAATTATTTTCCTTTAAAAATGTGTTTCAGTTTTTCCCTTAGAGTTTTTAATATACATTTTTAAATAACCCAAGCATTACTGTCAATGGCACTATTCCAGTTTATGTGTACTCCAAGTACCTTATAATTATTCTCTCCTTTCTCTTGTGATATTGCTGTTTTTCATTTCAGGTATCCATATACTATCGTCACCAAATTTATAGTTACTGTGATTACTTTAAACAAACATATCTTTTTGGTTAATTAAGAATACAAAAAAAATTAACCTTTATTTATTCTCTGATAGTCTTTCTTATGTAGTTATGTTTCTCGGCGGGAAGCCTGCTTCATTTTCCTCTGCCAAAAACAAACAAACAAAAACAAAGAAAACAAAAAATGAAACTCCTAATACCCTCAGTTTTTTTTTTTTTTGTATGAAAAAATATTTAACTTTAAGAAAATTGCACTGGATATAGACTGCTAGGTTTTCATTTTTTTGTATGTTGGAATTTGAAGTATTTTACTCACTTTCTTCTTATTTCATGGTTTCCATGAGAAGTCTACGATAATTCTTACCTTTTCCCTCTAGGTAAGGTGTTTCCTCTTCTGGCTTTTTTTCAGTATTTTCATTTTTCCTTTGGTTTACTGGAGTTTGAAGATAACACGACTAGGTGTAATTTTTGGTATTTATTCTGTTTACTATTTTCTGAGCTTCCTGGATCTGTGGTTTGGTATCTTTCATTACCTTTGAAGGGTTTTCATTTCTTCATATATTCTCAAAGAGGTTTTTATTTCTTCAAATATTTTTCTGCACTAATCTCTCTTCTCTTTTTGATATTCCAGTTAGTCATGTCTTATACCTGTGGAATTTTCTTACAAATGTTAGATTGTTTTTCTCTGTTTTTTTCTTTGACTTTCTTTCAGTTTATTATGTTTCTTTTAATTTATCTTAGAACTCACTGATTCTTTCCTCAGTTTTGTCAAGTCTACTAATGAGCCAGTTAAAGTCATTCTTTCCATTATAACGCTTTTTAACTTATGGTATTTCATTTTGGTTCTTTCTTAGAATTTCCATATTTCTGCTTATATAAATATCTGTTTTGGTTTTCTGTTAGGGCCTTCATCTTATTCATAGTTATTTTAAATTCCCTCTCTGTTAATTCTAATATCTCCATCTATCTGTGTCAGGTTCTGATGATTATGTTGTCTTCTCAGGTGTTTTTCTTGCCTTTGATGTGGTTTCTAATTTTTTGTTGAAACCTAGGCATAATAGGGTACACTAGAGAGAAACTGGTCTCTTCTGTGAGAATTCACGTTAATCTGTCTAGAAGTTGGATTTTGTTTAACATTTTCTATACTTACAGGTCCTATAGACCTCATGTGCCTCCAATGTCTTTGTTTTTGTTTCCCATCTTCACCTTGGGCTTTCTAAGCACTCTTCCTCAAAGATAATTTTATTTGTATGTGTTTCAATTGTGATCCATTAGTATTATGTTGGAGTCCTGCTGGTGTTGTGGTAAAATGTGAGGGAGTAGGAGAGTTCAATTATCTTCTGATTCAGTCTCAGTCTGCTTGTGTCTATGGACTGTGACTTTCATATTATAACTTCCTCCATGGCTGTTATCTTTAATCGAGAGAGGAAAACTGAAGGGGGCTGGAGGGGTAGGAATTCCCTTCCCCACGTTGGCTAGGGTTCTGCCAAAGTGCTCTTTCCAGGGGAAGAATACCTATGTTATGAATAAGGTTCTGAGAACATTACACAAGGATTACTCATCTAGTCCTCCTGTCAGAGTTATGTGGTAGTCTTTATAGGATCCTTGCTACACAAACTCACTGGAGTTTCTAGAGGTAAAGCCTATGAAAGTGTGAGATCTCCCCCAAGACTGTGACCCTTTGATGTTTCTCATTCCCACACCAGTCGAACTCAACTCCCTAGAAATTCATTCAAGTCGTCATTCAAATTTTCTGTTATTTAATAGATCAAACAGCCTCTATTCCAGGTAAGCACTTCTCTGCCATGAGTCTAGATTTGCCTGAGTCTCCAGTTTTGCTGTAGCAGTTTGTCTTGAACTCAATGCTCTAATAGCCCTAGGAAAACTCATTGATTTTTCAGGTTCTTCAGCATTTTCTTATAAATATGGGAGTGACCACTTCCAAATTCTTCACAGGAAGTCTCCTTTCACTACTATAGTTTTTACCATCCTTAAAATTTTTTGTTTTTCTTTATCGTTTTCCATTCTATGACTTTGTAAATAGGAGGTAGTGACAGGCTAAGCACATCACAAGCTGGTTCCTTAACCTTTTAGAATATGAGTCTGAGTTGAAGTTAATAGGAATTTTATTATGATAAGTTAAATAATTAATTTCAAATAATATTTCACAGTACATTTTGGGTCCTTTTATTTTACATTGGATTTTAATATCTACTATAAAATATCTACTATAAAAATAATCAACATTTCTTGAATAATCTACTGTATGAATTTACTGTGCTATGCACAGGAGGTTTAAATTGGTTGCCTAATTCATTTTACATAAAATCTCTGTAAGATAGGTATTTCTATCATCCCTTCTTTGCCTGTAACAGAGATTCAGAAAGATTATGTAACCTGCTACAGGTCACCATACTAGTAAGAGGTAACAGGATTTGAATTTAAAGAGTCTGGTTTCAGTCTTCATTTTTAATGTCACATGATAGTATTTCCCAACAAGTCCTTTAGGATTAGCCATTTGAATTACTTTCTCTAAAGGCAAAACAGAACATATGTTTTATATGCTATGGTCATAAGGGGAACAGATATTTGGTTCTGGTTTGAAAAATAACCTCTGTCTTGCCAGGAAGACAGATATTCCTTATAGTAAAACCAAAACATTTTGTTAACCCTAAATAGCAGATTAATTTTATGTTTATTCACATAGGAGAATGATTTATATCTAATATACAGTAAATGTGTCATCACACCACTTTAGATTTTTCTTATATGGTTTATTCAAATTTTCTATGGACATTGTGGAGAGTTTATTTTTTGCTTAATAATGCAGTGCATTACAAAAACAGCAAGACATTTCCACTCCTCTTTGTATTCCCAAATCCTTTGCAAAGCAGCTTTTAATTTTCCCCCATTAGGAGATGGGGTTATTTCCTTAGGTTTTGAATTTCATTTAGGCTTGTGACTTGGTTTTCCCCATTAAATATGGTGTGAGTAGCATTGTGTCCATTTTTTTAGATGTCAAGAAAGCTTGCATGTTTCTCTTCTTCCTTAGGAACTTCCTGAAAAAGCTAATCATTTGAATGGTGAACATATGGCTCAGTTAGCCCTGGCCCAGACAACTAGGCAATCGGCAGTCATGTAAGTGAGGCCCTCTTAGTTAAGCCAGACTCAGCTAACTTAGTGCTGATCTCAGTCACATGAGCAAGTGCAGCACCATCTGGTTCAAACTGGAAGGCCCACCTGAGTCACTTGTAGACATGACAGCAATTAATAAATGACTATAGTTTAAACCACTAAAATTGGAATGATATAGTATGTAGAAAAATCTCCTAACATAATTCATATGTTAAACCAAATATATAGTAGGTATGCTATATGATGTAGAATTATTTATTCATTTCTTCAAAGGTAAATAAGCTATTTTAAAAGGAATAGCTGAGACTTCTCTATGATCATTAAGTTTTACACATGGAAAAAGAATTCATAGTAGTATAGAAATAGTAGTAGTAGTAGTAGTAGTAGTAGCAATAATAATAAACATATTTAGAGCACTTTATATGTAATATTTATTTGTCAAACAACCCATGAAAGAGAGATATCATTTTCCTTGTTTAAGTGTATCCTCGGGCACAAGTAATTTAAGAACTTGGGTTTATCTCAACAGTTTAAAATCTAGTCCTCTTAGTTTTCCTAACTATCCTTCTTCATGTCTTTCAAACTTCTACATAGTTTTTCTTCCTTCCTTTCTTTCTTTCTTTCTTTCTTTCTTTCTTTCTTTCTTTCTTTCTTTCTTTCTTTCGTTCTTTCTTTCTTTCGTTCTTTCTTTCTTTCTTTCTTTCTTTTTTTCTTCAGAAGTTTTTAAAAGTATATTACACATATAATTAGCAATACAAATCTGTATTTTCAGCTCCTATCAGTATACATAACATCAGCCACTAATTTGCTGCCCCAATACATCATAATCTAAATTTTTAAAATAAGTTTAAAAATGATCTAAAGGAGGAGTGCCTGGGTGGTTCAGAGTGTTAAGCCTCTGCCTTCAGCTCAGGTCATGATCCCAGGGTCCTGGGATCGAGCCCCACATCAGGCTCTCTGCTCGGCAGGGAGTCTGCTTCTGCCTCTCCCTCTGCCTGCCTCTCTGCCTACCTGTGATCTCTCTCTCTCTCTGTGTCAAATAAATAAAATATTTTTTAAAAAATGATCTAAAGGAAATATTAACTGCAAGATGAATTGTTCACCAACTTTTTTTTTTGTATATCCGTGGCAACTGACTTTTTGGAGTTGAGGATCCTTAAGGATATTATAGAAGTTATGTATTATCCTTCCAAAAATGTGCAAATATACTAAATGTGCATTCAGTTTTAGAATTCTTATACCCCTCCCCCACTGCAGAACCCATTTTGGGGCATCAAAATAATAATCCCTATTCCAGATAAAGTAAAAAAAAAAAATTTGGATGAAACAGAAGCAGTTACAGCTTTAGAGCTATATATTTAGAATACATCATTTACATACATTGCTTTCCATCAGAGCCCTTGCACTGTCCCATTGCAGGGCCTGGATAATTCCTAGAGTGAGTTCTGCTATTATAGCCTATAGGATAATGTCACAATATAGTGGGTATAATATTTTTTCTAAAAATATCTTTTACTCCATCAATGAATTGATTTTATGTGAGACCAGGGGAAACATTTTCAACTCTCAATGTTAGGTAAGGCTGTGCTTTTCTTAAGCATATATTATGTTTATATTGTGGGAGAAGTAATTTTTTAATTGTTCATGATTTCCTTTCTGCTTTTTCAGCAACTTTTGTTGGGGCATTGTAACATTCATTACCATGTACTGTCTTCTATTTTATTTTGCTATTTGACTACCATTTATTTTCCTTTTAGTTTATTTGTGCTCTCCTTTCCTTCCACCCTTTTTTATTATATAATTTTAGTTCTATGCAATCTCTTAAATCATTTGTGGAATTAAATGGCATATAAATTCGTGTATAAAAAAAGTGAAGACATAAATATCTTTTCTGAAATAGTTAAGTCATCAACAATGTTTTTCTTGTAATTTCCAAAGAATGTGGATTTCACAAAGGACTTGACTGTCATGTTTTCCAGGCTTTAACTTTCTCAAAAATAAGTGCTTTCACACTGGAATTTTGCAATAATATTGACATTTGTTTGTGCAACACTATTTTGAAATAATACAGCATCTCAATGTAACAGAATTTGGATTTTTTTTAATCTCCCCCCCCAACTCTGATGCTGGTCTGTTTTTGACAGGTTGCCAAATCTCTCTGTATCTGTGTTTCTCTGTGTCTAAAGTGAGGGAACAAAAATGTGCTAACTCCCTTCCCCTTGAAGAGTGTGCCTTTATACATAAAAGATTTAAGCATATTAAAACAAAGTCATTTGTACATAAAGTAATAGCATGGGCCATTATTCTAACTTCATATCGTTTGCCTCCTCAGTTCACTAACTTGAGTGTCCCCAGATGACATCTATAAGCATTTTGAAAGTGCACTAAGAAAAAAATTAAGATGTTCCTATTTCAATCAATGGACATGTTGTGATTGTGACTTTCTATAACCATAGCTCTGTAAAGTTACTGGAGCATCCATGTGAGGGACAACTTGTGGGCTTTCAGGGTTTGGTTGGGCCAATTTATGAGGACATGACAATAGTGAAGACTGCAGTTCTGCTAAGTTTATTCTGCAGTGTTTTCAGATTGCTTTTAACCTTGGGCCACTGCTTCTTGGATCTTTCTCATTTGTGTTCCGGAAGAGCGGGTATTCAACAACACTAATGGCATAAAAACCTAAAGAGCAGTTGACTGATAATCATAATTTATCTAGTGAAAATATAGGGAGAATGGGGACCCTCAGAATAAATGGTCTAGAGCACAGCTTTAAGCACATGTGTAGGACATATGTGCATATAACATAACTTTGTGTTACAAAAGAAGAAGAAAACTTTGATAATTGGAATTTACTTTCCTCTCATAAATGAGGAACTAAGACCTGGTAATTTTTCCAAGATCAAAAAGAAGTAGTGAAAAGCCAAGAACTAGAACCCGGATTTTCCAGTACTCAAATGAGTGTTCTTTCTATGTCTTATATTTATTTATTTTATAAAAGCACTATTATATTGCAAGTCTTCATGGTTTTACCTTTTCAATTAGCCTTTCAATTTTACCTTTCAAAATAGCATCCCAACATCCTTTTCAATTCTTAGAGTCTAAGAAAATATAATTTTGCCCAGTTTTGATACCTTTCCTCATGAACTCTGGTCAGAGAAAAAATTTTACTGATTTACAAATGCACAAGTTTTGGGTTTTATTTCTGTTTATAACTACTTTAATATGCACTGCATTCATAATCAAATCAGCTCAGTAATCTCTATGAGAACACTTTGAAATACAATATGTTGTGTCTTTCACAATATAGATCTTTGCATGTTGTAAATAGTCAAAATTATTTTTTTGAGTGAATGGGTGGGTTAATGAAGAACATAGGATTATAATCATAACTTAGATTATCAATTTTCTTGGGAGTTTGATATAATAGTTAAATCTATATTGAGAATAAAGTGAAGAATATTACAGTGAATCAAGGAACACTATATCAAAAACTGTAATGATGTACTGTATGTTGACTAACATAACATTATAAAAAAAGAATATTACAAGGGACAATATTTGGATCATTTAATAGGTTTTGTGTTTCACAGTGGCTTTACATAATTTTAGGTGATGTTTTTTGCACAGACTGAAATTATTTTAGAGTTATTCATTACTTCAGAGAACCAAATTTTTGATGAAATTTATATGTTGCCAACCTACATATTTGGATATGTTATTCACTTCTCTAGCTGCTTGTATCTAGTGTATTATAGATGCCTCATTTTTCTGTACCTAATCATGCTATTTATCATAGTACTCAAATTTTGGTTTCAGAATGTGTAAAATAGCCTCCATTTGTCTAAACTTGGAAAGTTTTTTTCATGATTAATAATAAGTCCTGCCATTCTTTTAGCATTTTCTGATGATTATGTGTGAGAGGTGACACTAATTGTGTTAGTTTTACATCCAGAAGTCATAAAGTAACTCCAAATTTCACTCTAAGCTTTCACTAGCTGGGAGCTTACAGTCCGATGGAATATATATGTTTGGTCACCATCATGCCACCACAGTATGTTGCAAAATATGCACTTGTTTATTTCATAGATAATAGGCCAGGTATCATTACTTCAGGGATGAAATAGCAAGTCCACCATGGCAAGGACTCAGGTTTTTATAGAATTATTGGTTTACCATCCTCAGTGTGACATCCTCCTTCAGCCAGTAAATACGGGAAAGGGTAAGAGGGCATTCTCCTTCTTTTAAGAGTGTAATCTAAAAAAATCACTCACACAACATCGTCTCAAATCCTATTGACCCTAATCTGGCTTCCTGGTTACTCCTCGATACAAAATAGGCTGGTATTCAGCATTCATGTATGTCATCTTAATTTCCACAATCATGTCAGAAGGGAAGAAGAGACACAGAAAATTAGCAATTTCTGTATCCTTTGCTATTGTCCCACAGCTCTTGGTTTCATGCTTCTATTTTATTTCTGTTTTCAGTTAATTTTTTTTCCTCTGTTCAGTTCAATCTGGATTTCTTTTGATCTATTTTTAAGTTTACTGATTCTGTCTTCTGCTATGTCCTATCTACCGAAAAAGAATTCTTCATCTCTGATATTGTACTTCTTAACTGTAAGTTTTCAATTTTGCCCTCTTATATAGTTTCCACCTTTCTGCTGAAATTCTGTGATGGCTCTTCATGCATGTTGTCCTTTTCCACTAGATCCTTTAACATATTAATGATAATTAAGATCTTTGGTAGTTCCCAACATCCAAGTCATTTCTGTATCTGGTTCTCTTGCTTGGTTATCACTTGACAAAGATTCATTTTATTCCCCTGCTGTATTTATATATGATAATTTTTTATTAACTTCTGGAATTATATATAAAACAATAGACCCCAAGGCCAATAGGACCCATGCCTAGAAAGGTGCATGCCTCTTCTTTGGTCAGGCTTTTACTGTGGGGAGTTGAGTCAAACTAGACAGTAGTTGAGCTTGATTTTGCCGTGGCATCACAGGTTTCAAATTCCCCAAAAATGGGCTGCTGCTACCTTTTATTCAGTCTGGATACTAGGGTGTTGTTGAGATTTTCTTTGCATTCCTGTTCCACCCTCAGCTTTCAGCAGACCTTGCACAATTGCACTGCAGAGGGAATCTTTTCCATGTCACTTCCCTCTCCTCCAATGGTATATCAGTGATGCTTGTTACAAAGTATGGGGCACATGGTAGGAGCAAGAGATGTCTCTCAGGTTCTACATTCCAAAGTTACTTTTAGGTAGGTCTGCTCTACCTCAGTCATGAGGGTGTTCTTTCTCCACATTCCTGTTCTTTGTCAGGATAGAAGCACTCTGGCTTATATCTGTGAGATTCTTGATTAGGAGAGTCTTCTCCCTTTCCAACTCTAAAAGCTGGCCTCTGACACAAGGCAGACAAACTTGTTTCTTCATTTCTATCTAGTAGCAGTGAGTTTTTGCCTGGAACTGGTAACAGAGAGTTTCTCCCTTGGTTCCAGTAGAAAATTTCTGTGCCTATTCTTTGAGGCAAGGCTTGTGGTAGAAGGAGAGATTTCCTGACCCTTTCAGGGTTAGTTTTGGCTCCTATAATTTACCTTTCCTGGGAGTAGAAGCTAGCTTTTCTTGGCCCTTACCCAGTGGCTTATAACCTTTGATTCAAATCAGAAGAGTTCAAGAAGTGAGTATGGATTTGTGCCTGTACCCTATGAAGAGGGAACTCTATTTGGTCTTCTCCTTTGCCTACAATCTTTCTCATGAGCTTCTGATGGAGGCTCATAGTAAAGAACAGTGGGGTGATTACAATCACCTTGTCCATTTTATTCTAAATTTCCACCCTAGTTATCAGTTCATCTTTAATAACTCATTGATGTTTCAACTGTTTTCTTTTACTTTATTCTCATGCCAGTCACTTCTTACTTACTCTTATGCTCTGTGAAGGTAAAACAATTCCTTTGTCCCTTCTTTCCTTAAAATGCTCTTCATGCTTTGGGATTTACTTTGCCCTTCACTTCACTTTAGTTGGGCTTGAAATGTTAAGATTTTTGTATTTTTCCTGGCTTTTTGTTTTTGTTGGGGTAGAAGTGATGTTCTCTAATGGGTTTGTAAATTCTAAGTTGATCCATATCGTGTCCTGGGGTTTAAATAACGCATGTTCAGTATTACTTTTCACTAAAATAGTTTTTTGGCATTCACAAACTTAGAATCTGTGGTACCAACTCTATGAGATCTTTTGCAAAACACACTTAGTATTATCTGATTTGTGTAGTGAACCTAACCCAGTTTTAGTGAGTGTGTGAGTCTAGCTGAATCCCTCAATATCTGCACCTCAACCAGTCTTTACTTTTCTCATATATGAACTGTTTTTCGCATGTGTAACTTACTGCACTTCACAGGGGTGCAGTGGGTGTTTTGTAATGCTGGAAATTATATGCTCTTGTAACGTGCATACATTTAACTATTTGTAAAGATCATGGGTAATATTATTAGCATATGTGAAGGTTTGGTCTGTTCTACTTGGAATATGTAGTAGACTTATTATATATGTCTGCATATCTTCTGGATAGTCTGGCTAATCTTTGGAATCAATGACAATATACATAGCATAGGCACATAGTTTCTTTTTAATGATATTTGTGATGATAATCACGTATTTCATATAGATATGAAATACACATAAGCTCAATGTCTATTTAACCTAAGAAAGTTCTTTTTATCACTACAATAGAATTATTGTGTGTAGAACGTTAGATGTAAAGTGCAGGGAGTGAGTGTGTGTCCTAGTTACATTACTTCCACTAGCATTTAGCTTTGTAGCACATGGGATTCAAATTTGGACTTAAGAAAAAGGACAGGTTAATCTTTACCATGGGTAATCACCACCAATAGCATATCATTGAAACAGTAAATATTAAATCTGTAAAGAACAAAGATATACTGGACCATAAGCAATGGCAGTGCACAATAATTATTGGGTTTTAGGCTAGAATTAATCAGTTTTAAAAATGGGCCCTAGCTTAAGCTATTAACATCTTACAAGATAAATGCCAGCTTTTCCTTTCCTACTTTCCATTTTGAAAATTACTAAAATGCATACTTCACTTGTAGCTTAATAAATATATTTAGTCGTTGCTTATCAATATCTTACCGAAGAGATAAAATCAAGTTAATGATGCGTGCCCTGTAGAAATAGTCTTCTTACCAAACTGTGAGAGTCATCTCCTCTCTACAAGGAACCAATCTTCAGAAGCTATAAGAACTACCCATTTGACACACTCTATTAATTGTAATTAAAATATGAACATCTACTTTGCTGTGCTGCTGTTTAATAGATTTTGATCAGCTTTCATATTTGCTCTCAGACTGGTGGTATGTGTATTGTGATTAAGACTCAGTTTGAGCCCCAATACTGTGTGTCATGATTTGTGACAGTATTAACTATGAGATCAGTCATTTGCACTGTTTTTCCATATGCTAATTTTAAAAAGCTGTCAATATAATGACATTAAAATACTGAGCTATATTTGGAAATAAATGCTCAACTACTCTAGTCATTTCATATTCACTGCCATAATGTTAATCATGAGGGTCTTATGTGGTGTTATTTGGATGTAATTTCATTTTAAGATACTACAAAATCCTCTATCTCTTGTCTGGATTTAGCCAAGTGTGTCTGCCTTAGTGTATCTGCATTTGGCAGCATTCCAGTTCCTTTGATACTTCTGTTAGAGGGATATTTGAAAAGTGGAAACTAGTGTGCAGGGAGGAGCTTAATTTAGATGCCCTTAATATGGTTCAGGTTCAGTGATTCGATTTTGAAAATGGAGTTTTCTCTAACTCTTTCAACTTTCCTTCTCTGTAACTTGGATAAGGTCAATTAGACCCAGAGAGGAAATGTTCACACCTAATGTGCTAATGCAGATGATTGGCTTGTTGTTCTTGTGACAACGCCAGAAATTGCATGTGTTTGTCTTATCTTACATCTTAGAAAAAGCCAATTTGATAATTGTGAACTGCTTTCTGCAGCTGTGAATGCCCCCTTTCAAACCAATAGAAAACAACAGGAGGCCCAACTGTGAACATTCTTTTGAAAATTCTATTTACAAAATGTATCCATTAACAAACTACCCCACAGCTTCCTGGGAATTAAACAAAGTCAGCCCTGGTAAAGTAACAGCACTACTAAATGGGCCTTGCTTACACGTGTTCTCTTGTGTTCTACTCCCAGTGGAGTAGAATTCATAGGTTTTTTTTGGAGGTTTTATAAAATTTTCCTTTTTATATAGATAAATAGCCTAGCTGGTGTAATCACTAAAAAACAAAAGTTTGAATGAGTTTTACAATAAATACTTAAATGATAACTATACCATAAGGAAACACTTATAGTTTGATTCCAAATTTTTCATGGAGTTATTCCAACACACTTGAAACTTAATATTTATTGCTTTGTGTGAGTTGTTTTTTTATTATTTACCCCCCAAAATTGTGAGCTTTTGAGGGCAAAGATAATGCTTTTCCTTCCGTTTTTCTCATAGGTCTTACAATTTAGTGGGCTCTTCACAGATTCTGATTAATTGGAGGAATATGCCGATATACTAACATTAGAAAAATTTGGTGAGATAGATTTGCACAAACCTGACATTTAAAATCAAATCTTTATTTCTTCATCAGAAAGAAATTTCTCCCATTCTTATATATTTTAGATTATGGATGCAAAGTCCACCAATAAAATATACCATGTGTCTATGCTGTACTTTTCATTCTTTTGGTTTTATTTGTTTTTGTTCATTATTTTTCTTAATAAAATTAATAAAGCACTAAAAACATATCAAACTCTACTGTAACAGTCAAATTGTATGCCTTAAGAAAGCTTTTTTTTTTTTCTGAAATAAAGTTTAGCACCTAGAAAAGATGCAAAAGATTCTAGTTCTAGTATGAGCTCAACAAAGCTGCAGCTACATAATCTGAGAGTTTTTCCCCAGGACTCCTAGGGATAGATGGTGCGTTTTCTCTTTCTGTAGCCTGGTTTAGTGCAATCAAACTGAAATACATGTAAGGATTTCAATGAAATTTATTTTACCAGTTCTAAATGTGGATTCTATTTCACTTTCACCTATGCCTAAATCTTTTAGAAATATCCAAAATTGCCCCCATTCTTATAGATTCAGAGCCTACGCAATTTAATAGATGAAGAAAATCGTTAAACAAAAGAAATAGCAGAAGTACATATAGTCTTTATGAAGGTGTGAAATGTAATTCTTCTTGTCGCAAAAAACATCAAAGACAAATCTAAATCTAACTTACGAAAAATTGTTTTGAGTTTATTTTCCTTCTCTCCCCAGCATATCAAATATATGCAAATAAAGCAACATCAAATTATTGGTCTCCCTGTAAACAACAAAATACTAAAGATGAATGTTTTTTAAAAATATAAAATATATAGATGATGATTTTTTTTAACATCAGACCAGTATGAGGCTTCTAGAAATAGTCATTGTTAGACTCTGTATAGTACATCATTAGTTTTTGATATACAGTGGCTAACTGGGCATAAAAAAAAAGTAGAAATAGTCATTGTTGTGATTTTTTTTTGTTAAATTAACATTTGTTAAGTAGAGCCCTGGGGTACTGGATGTGGAAGGCTGTTTCCCTTCAACAAAGGTTTAAGGGAAAGTGAACTAGAGAAGTTTATGACTCACAGATCCTGCAGGAGATACACTGCAAGCCTGGAGAGGGCACACAGGGAGGTCAAGGCAGGCTGCATGCAGAATGGGTGAGTTAGGACTTGGGACACAAGCCTTTATTAGGGTCCATGGGTAGAGTGCTTTGGGATTCCCTTGCTGGGGCTCGACTGGGCAATTTGAATTTTAAAAGATGGTTTGGGGGCGCCTGGGTGGCTCAGTTGGTTAAGCGGCTGCTTTCAGCTCAGGTCATGATCCTGGAGACCCAGGATCAAGTCCCACATCAGGATTCCTGCTCGGCAGGAAGCCTGCTTCTCCCTTTCTCAGTCCCTCTGCTTGTGTTTCCTCTCTAGCTGTGTTTCTCTCTGTCAAATAAATAAATAAAATCTTTTAAAAAAGAAATAAAAGATGGTTTTGGTAAGATTCCCAGGGGGCAGGCACAGAAGGGGAAGGACCTGTGAGGCAAGGGAGAATGCTTATCACACGAGTGCTTGGAAAGTTCTGTCAGGAACATAGAATTACCTAAGACTCTCCAGGCTGCCATCAAAGGCATGTGCTCATGGAAGAAGCAGTATTATCCAGTGTAGCTACCTCTCCATAGTCACTTAATACAGCTAATGATGCACAGCAACTACCTTAGGAAAATTTAATCATTGGTAGGCCTGTCTAGACTGGGTAAAGACTACAGTCCTAGAAGATGAGATAGAGTAGGGGCACCTGGGTGGCTCAGTTGGTTAAGTAACTGCCTTCGGCTCGGATCATGATCCGGAGACCCTGGATCAAGCCCCTCTTTGGGCTTCGTGCTTGGTGGGAAGCCTGCTTCTCCCTCTCTCACTCCCACTGCTTATGTTCCCTCTCTGGCTGTGTTTCTCTCTGTTAAATAAATAAAATCTTTAAAAATAAATAAATAAAATGATCATTAAAAAAAAAAAAAAGGAAGATGAGATAGAGTAATCTCTTGAAATTAGTTTTAGGTTAGACATTAACAACCATATGATTATCCTGACATTTAATCCCAGGGAAGAATATTGTGGTCATGCAAACATTTTATTTACAAAATTTGTCTAAACGTTTATCAAGGAGGACTTCCTGTCCCACAGAACAGATTTTCTAGGGAGTTAAAGAGTAAGGGGGTGGGTCAGGAAATTTGTTTCATATAAATGCAGATAGAAATGAGCCTTATTAAAGATGATTGTGAAATGGTGCCACTTGAACCTGGGCAACAGAATTTCCTACCTTCTTCAGATACCTCTCCGCAACTTGGGACTTTATGAAACAAGGAAACCATGAGTTGAAAGTCACTGATCTCAAGCTTTGAAATAAGAACTAGGCTATGTTTTTAATGCATTGACTTGATGGTGTACCCTTGGCATGAATAGGAATCTCTGGTCATTTTCACTGAAGATACGGAGCAAGGTTAAAACTTCATCAGCACCTTTGCTCAGTAGGGAGCAGAGGTAAATCCTGTGGTTCTGGCCTGAAATGTTCTCTTGTGCCGCACTCATCCTCAGTAGTGGGTTCCATGTGGTTCTTGTTTCCCACTGAACGGCCAGAACTGAGGTCTGTCTTAGTTGTTAGTTCCCTTACAAGTAGTTGTGGAAAGTGCTCATATTTTATAGCTGAAATTTTCAAAGTTTACTCCCAGAATTGAGTGTCTGATTTTATTTTCCTTTGTCATGCTCTCCAAACTAAAAATGGCTTTTAAATAATGCTGTCTGCCTTTTTAATAGTAACTATATGTATGTTCTTCCTTTGTATTATATGACTCCCATCCCCCTTTCTATGATCAAGGAAGAAATATTACAGGAAAAAAAAAAACCTTATGGAGTGCTTTATGATTGCTTGCATAGTGTCACTTCCTGTGCAATATGATTAAACAGCCAGATGACTTGGTGCTCACAAGCACCGTTTATAAGTTATATTTCATTCTTCATAAGATATGGGTTATGCGGGCACATGATTATGAGGGATATTTGTATTCCTTTTTTTTCTTTTCATGTGTCACTCTTTCTAATTCCCACTGTACAGATTATAAATGGGTAGAAATCATTCATGTATTTATAAGTATATATTCCATAGCTGAGGGCATTGTATGCTATCAAAATATACCTTATTGTTTAGCTGAAATAACTGTAGGTCTATTTTAAAAGAGAGGTTCTGTTTCATCCAAGGAAATTACTAATGGAAAAAGCAAATGGTGAATGATGTGGAAATATCCTATCAACCTACATAATCCATTTATATAATGATGGCAGATTTGTCTCTTGAGGTACCTTATGCTTCTATTGTTCTATAATTATGGATATTTAAATTGGAACACTGCAATAATGATTGCTTCAAGCACTCTGAGATATTTCTGTCTTAATAGCAGGGTACCTACCTCTCCAACTGCATTTCATGCTAATCTTTCCCTAGATCGGGGATTAGCAAAGTTTTTTAGTAAATGGCTAGATAGCAAGTATTTTAGGTTTTGCAGGTCATATGGTCTATTGCAACTAGTCAACTAGTCTTTTTAAACAGTGTCAGACATTTACTGAAAATAAGAAATGGACTTTTGTCCAGGTAGCACTGAAGAGTTGAACAGAATACAGGAGTTATTTTGTTGTCCAGTGGGCACATAAGTGAGAAAAAGATGCCGATTTAGAAAAGAGCAGGAATTTGGGCAAAAGTAACTGAATCAAAGATGAAATGACTTTTTGGCTGCTCAGCACACTAGGGGGCTCCAGAAGCCATCTGCTAGTACTAGAAAAGGTTCCTGGGAGTGAAGAGAAAATGGGCAAGGTGGATGGGGAGGTGTCTCAATCAATGTCCAGAGGCAAAGGCCAATTCACATACTTCCTGGGCAAGTCCAGATCGCTGAATGTGGTGGCCTCCTGGTGGAATGTAGTGAGTGATGATGCAGTGACAGCCCTGACCTGCAGACAGATCCAGGTCTGCTGGTCTTTTCCACCAGTCTTTTCACTTTCCTTTAGGATCAAAGACACGTAGGCAATAATAAACAAATGAGTATGGCTGTGTTAGAATGAAACTATTCATGAAAGCTAGAAGGGATTGGGCCTGGGGGCTACGGTTTGCCAATCTTTGCTCTAAGTCATTGTGCATCAGCCGCCTTGGCATTTCTCATCCTTTAGCTCCCAGACAAGAAAAGCTCTTCCTCACTTCAGGTACTGTTCCACTACTTAGAATATTCTTGTCCCTGCTTTTCTGCATTCTTGACTTCTTTTATTCCTTTAGCTCTCAGCTCAAATAATAGATTGAAATTCTGGTTTACCTGGAAGAAACTTGATTATGATGCGTCATCTGGCACTTTTAAATGTGGTAATGTTAGGATGACTAATTATTGGCCACCTTCTTCAATAATAACTTTTTTGACCATTCTATGTAAATTAGGACAGTATCAGAACATCCATTATTTATATGAGAAACACTTACTGGAATTTGCTATTATGCATCTATATTATGTACTGTGTGCTTCTCCTTGGTATAATGTGAACCGCATGGGGACAGAGCCAAGTCTGTCCTGTTCAGATTTCACCTTTAAATTAAGTATATTACATGTAAGATAGGATACTCAAAAAAGTTGAATTAGTGAGTGCATAAGTATTTGCCAAATGATTTCATATCTGGGCATAGTAAAATTCTCATTATTATACATGATTCAAAATGATGAAAGACTTTTTCCTTATATTTACTGCTTATTGTTAGAGATTTTCTTCTATCCCTAATAGAGAGGTAGATGTAGGCTCCTGAGCTCATTGATTGGACAACACAGGGGTCTAGAATTTTGTTTACTGGCTCCTCCTCCAGCTCCCTACAAGGATTTCTAGGCAAAGGTGGCCTGGACAGCTCTACACTAAGACCTACCTACTTGGAGTGTTGGAAGATGGCAGCATTCTTTGAATGAACCTTGTTTAATCTCTCCCATTCTCCCTTTCCATAAGAAAGTGGGACTTATTGTTTAGCTAAGACTCTTTTTAAAAAAATCCTTGATATCTGCACCACCTTTTTCCTGGCATTACTACTTCTGCAGTGATATTTTTTCATAATATAAAAGGGTATGATTTTTTACTGTTTCCAGAAAGGTTGATGGAACTCCCATCTGCTCAGTCTTGTTAAAGGAATGCAGTGATGCTCACTGTGAGTAAAGGAGTTTTGTATAACTGAAAAATCTAAGAATATGAAATTTTCATAGAACTTTAAACTGTGGGAATGCATTTGTGTCTGTAGCTGAAAAATGCAGTAATGTATTCTTGCTAATCCTAGGCTGCTGTGAAAAAGAAAAAAAAAGTTTCTCTTTACTTTAGTGGAGACCTAAGCTACTTGAAACAAAATTTAGTAGCCAAAATTTATTTACTTTTAAATATGTGGATATATAAATATTTTATCTTAACATCTTCATTTTACTTTTTGAGTATGTTAATTTCTGCTTAAAAATCTATCTCCAAAGAAAAAAAATGCTGCCTCCATATTCAAGTTGGGAATTAATCAAGTTGCTATGCTCTTTTTCCCCCTACACTGTTTCCTTTTTTGTAAGAGGAAGCATTAAAGAATGGTTTCTGTTAAATAATAATTGATCTTATTAAACAGTTAAAATAGAGATGATTCAATTTTGAATCACTGAAAAAATCAATGAGTTATTTTTGGTTATACATGAAAGATATGCATAAATAAATAACATGTTTCCTTAGTATTGACAAAGTATAACTAACAAAAAAAAATTAGACGGTGTTATAGGCTGAGTTGTGTTCTCCTAAAATTCATATGGTGAAGTCCTGCTCTTTAGGATTTGACTATATTTAGAAATAAAATCTTTAGAGGTAATTAAATTTCAGTAAGGTCATTAGGGTAGGTCCTGATTCAATCTTACTGGCGTCCTTATAAGAAGAGAGGGTTAGGACATGGACATGAACAGAAAAAGGACTGTATGGGGACACAGGAAGAAGATGGCCATCTATTAGCCAAAGAGAGAAGCCTCAAAAACAAAACAAAACAAAACAAAAAACAAAAAAAACCTGCAGACACCTTGATCTTGGACATCTAAGCCCCAGAAATGTTAAGGAAAAAAAATCTGTTGAAGCTTCCCAGTCTGTGGTACATTGTTATAACAGCACTTGCGGATGAAGATAGATAAGAGAAACATAATGAATCTCCTGAGGACAGCAGGGTTTCTGGCTTCTATTTCATATATCTACACTCCCACATGCACTGACTCAAAGAACTACCATTCCCCCCCCTAGTTGCTGCAGAATATCTTCTTTACTACAAAGATAAAATTAAAAAAATTAAAATTACTGTAAAATACCCATGAGTGTCTAGAAACTTAGTATAGTGGTGTGGTCTATGTCTATTTAAACATTCAAATAAAGTATAATTTCTTTTACATTAAAATTTACAAAATGCTTCCACATCTATTATCCCAGCTTACTTTCATCTATCCCACCAAATAGACGCACTTTATTTTCTGTTTTTAGAGATGAAAAACCAAGGCTCTCAAGTTCTTTGACTTAGAGTAGCCTGTAAAGTCAGTACACAGCAGAACTGCTATTAATCAAGATATTTTGATTTCAAATTCAGTTATCTTTCTTGTATATCTCATGCTCAATCCTTTATCTGAAAATGTTTAGGTCCTTAATAATATCTAAGTGCAGTATCTAATAATATAATAAATCTAAACTGCAGGTTATGAACCATTAATGACTCATGTTATCAATTTACTGTTTGACATTAGCACCCAAAATAACAAAGAATGGAACAGAATAGACTAGAGTTTATCACTAGAGGTAAGGATAGATATTGTTTCTTGCCATTTTGTTTCTGCTTTATTGAAACAATTTGTGTGTCTGTATAGGTGTATTTGGTTGTAAAATAAAATATATTCCCTACATAACCTATAGTAAGAAGGTATTTGCAAGAAACTTAAGTAAGAAAACTGTGGCCATGGTATATTTTTCTATAAAGCTATTTTAAAATTTCTCTTCCCAAATATTAGGGTTTTTGTATATATTCTCCTTTAGCTTTGTTTCTTTAGTTAGGAGGTAAACCTTGCAATGGAATGACCATTGCTTATTATTCTTTTTTTCTTTTTAAATATTTTGTTTATTTATTTGACAGAGAGAAACACAGCAAGAGAGGGAACACAAGCAGGGGGAGTGAGAGAGGGAGAAGCAGGCTTCCCGCCTAGCAGGGAGCCCGATGCAGCCTGATGCAGGGCTCAATCCCGGGTTTCCGGGATCATGACCTGAGCTGAAGGCAGTCGCTTAACCAACTGAGCCACCCAGGTGCCCCAGTCATTACTCTTTTGTTGGAGAGTGTTGCACTGATGGCAGACATTAGAAATGGTGACCAAATGACTCAAGTCACTGAGAGACAGTTAGCTCTGCAAGTCATAAAAATTATTCTGATATGTTACTGCTCTAATTTTTTAATTACCATCGTGAAAGTTAGGTGACCTTCTGCAACGATGTGTTCAGGTGTTATTTAGTATGCTGTGTTGAGCCCTAAACAATTTTTTTCTTAGGCCATTTTTTCCAGGTATATTTTCCTATTTACTTAAAAATTCTAGTAAGTGTTTAAGTGGAAGACTCTAAAGATTTGCCCTAAGTATATCATCAAATAAGTTCATATTCATGACATATTCATGGACTTTCCTTTTTATCCCTTTGCTTTCCATAAATTCACCAGAAATTTTTCAAATGCTACTGATACCCTAGGAAACTTAGGCCCTCCAAAAGGTGGACTTTAAACACAAAAAAATTCCTTCTAATTTTTAATTTGTATTTCTTTTATATTTATACATCAATATATTTATAAACATATTGCTATATATTAATAGCTGAGTATTAAATAAATATTCTTCAAAATGCAGCTCTTTTTAAAACACATGTGCGTGCGCGCACGAACACACACACACACACACACACACACACACACACTCTCTCTCTCTCTCTCTCTCCTTTCAGGACTCAAACTTAATTGTGGAGGCAAAATCTTTGTAAAAATAAATAGAGAAAAATTATTATTGGGTAATGCCAAACTAGAAAGATGGGTTTTGGATTGTGATCCAAGTATCACTAAAGCATAGCTAGTTATCTTGCAGGGGGTGGGGAGGGGGAGTTATGTTAGTTGATACCTGTCATTGGAAGAAGCTAACTTAAGTATTTGTTCATTCAAATGTTGAAGAAGTTAACTGCCTTTTGAATAATATTAAAAATGTACTGCACAGAGACAGGGTGAATCATATACACAAACAATATACACACACTTATATGTATATATATGTACATGTACATATATACAGGACCAAAACAACTTTGGATTTAATAGATTAATATTGTGATTTTTATTTGAAAATATTAGGAAAATTAGAAGAATTTCAGAACACCTAGTCAAATATAACCTCAAAGTTCTTTAAAAAAATGCTTCTCTAACATTTTTTTGTATTTTCCTTATAATTCTTTTGATTTCAACAACATAAAATTCATGTGCTATGTCTAAATCAGAGGTCAGTAAATTGTTTTTCTGTGTTCAATAGTAAATGTCTTAGGCTTTGCATGGCATATGGTCTCTGCTACAACCACTCAACTCTGCTGTTACAGTGCAAAGCCACCAAAGACAATAGCAACAAGAATGGTGATGTTACAAAAATATTTTATTTTAAAAAAAATGAGAAATGGATTATATTTTTGTCCTTGACTATACTGCATCTATCCTGGTTGTAATAGAAGTTAAAGTAGTTTCCAAGTTATAGTACTTGAATGTATTTAACTTCTAATTTTTATAAATTATTATCTACCATCGGTCAGAATATGGTTGGCTGGCCCTTCTTTATCAATTTTATAGCCTGAAAATTGTGTAAGTCTTCTGATTTTTTCTTCAATTATAGAAAGTGCCTCTGAGAGCAACACTATACAGTACAATGGTAAATGAAATATAGGATGTATCACTAGAATGATAGCATTCTTCAGAAACTGAGAGTCAGGTTTTCTAGTCAAAATGAAAATAGTGAAAAAAAATAAAGTTTTGGTCTAAAAACAAGTAAGTTTTAAGAAAAACCTAGGCCTGAGAATATCAATGATTTAATCACAATCCATGGAAACATTTGTTTGAAGTGAATATTAATTAATACCAGATAAGAGAAAGTATATATGCCCTATTCACTTATAATTTGTTCATTCTCTTCTCAAAATCTGTGAATCAGTAATCATAATACACAATTTATTATTTGAAACTTAGCTATTTTTAAATAATATATACATATTAAATATATATAATGATGAGCTATATGCTTTTTTTTTCACTTACCAAGTATAAATTCCCCGTATTTTGTTTTCTAGCAAAGGAAGGAGAAGATTAGAATTGCATTATCTACCTAAAAATTCTTTTACTTTGTCCTATATAAAACCCCAAGAGGCATTAATACTTTTTTCTTAATAGTCACTTGAAGGAGTGTTCTAGTATGAATGATAATTTTCAAAGTAAATATATGATATAAATTCTACCATTAAAAGAGTAGCAGTAGTTCATCCTACTAGTCATACTTGGACAGTTTGATAGACAAAAAACTTACAGAATTTTATCTACTAACGAATTAACTGGTAGGAGGTAAGATATAGAGAAGGTTTGCTAGACATAGAGAACATAAACATCAGTCATATATTTCAATTAGAAATACGCATAATTATGGTTATCTATTTTAGTAGATAAGGTGGGTATCTGAATTAAGATATACATACATTATTGCACACATATACCAAGCACAAAGAAAGCAAACAAAATCATGCATACGTCTGTCTTGTTAAAAGATTTATTTATTTTTAGAGAGAGGGACAGCATATGCATGAGTGCAGGGAAGGGAAGAGGAAAAGGAAGAGAGAGGATCTTAAACAGACTCTTTACTGAGTGCAGAGCCCAATGTAGATCTTGATCTCACAACCCTGAGATCATGAGCTAAGCTGAAATCAAGAGTTTGGCACTTAACCAATTTACCCAGGCGCCCCTTCACATTTCTATTTTAAATGAAAATATAAAAGGGCCAGGCTATTGAAACAGTATTCATGCTTTTTATCATATAATAAATGACACATATGTATATATATTTATAATTTATACTACTTGTAATATGAATAATAAATTCATATAGGTATTTTACCATTAGTTATTAAAATTACATTTGTAGAAATTAAAATGAATTAGATGAAAGCTCCTTTTAGTTACATAATAATTTACACATTGTGGATTAGTTTACAGGCAGGCTAAATTAAGGTTTTAGATCAAGCCTAATAATTATATATTGACAACATCTGATTTGATTACCATATATATGTACATATATGAATATTAAAGTGCAAAAGCAGTTTGGAGATTTATGTTTAAAACAGAACTACATTTTCCTACCTACCTAAGCCATTTTATCAGACAAGGCAAAACTTTTTTTTTTCTTTCTGGACAATGTATAAAATATATTTTTTAAAACCCTGAATTTATAAGATGAGAACATTATTTGGATAACTACTTTATATTTTCACCATAACTTATCTATGAAAAGTCTTGTGTCAAATCAGGGAGGTTAAGTGAGTGGTAGGTCTAAGTACTGCACTATTTTGAGAAGTCACCACACGGTAGGGAATGAGCTCAAAGTGCCTTTTTTCCTAATTGCTGAATTATTCATGGAGAAATGTGTCCAAACAAAAATACTTAATAGGGTAAAATAAAATATCTGATAGTCATTCAAACATTCCTGGAATGAGGACTATATCTAATTAAGTATGTCAGTGAATCACTCTTCTCTACAAGCTTTGCTTTCCGATGTCTCTTCTTATCTCCCTTCCCTCTTTTCTACTCTCTGTCCCACACTCCCTCTGTTTTTGCCTCCAGCCCTTCTAGCTCTCTTTTTTTTATGATGATGCTCAATCTTTATATGACCAGTTTCATGGATACTTATTCATTCTTTTTTTTTTTAAAGATTTTATTTATTTATTTGACAGAGAGATAGAGAACACAAGTAGGCAGAGTGGCAGGCAGAGGGAGAGGAAGAAGCAGACTCCCCGCTGAGCAGGGACCCTGATGTGGGACTCAATCCCAGGAACCTGGGATCATGACCTGAGCCAAAGGCAGCTGCTTAACCAACTGAGCCACTCAGGCATCCCAGTAATTCTTCATTCTTTATCTTTCAGTCTACTAGCTGCTTTGGGTTACAGAAAATTTGTTTTACTTTATGGAACTTTAAAAATCAGTTGCAGATATAGCTGGGTCCTGGATGTTGAGGAGAAGCACTAGCACTAGGAAATTAAGATGTAGAAGTTCAGCTTTGTTTTGTTTTTCTCTGGTTTGTCTGATGAGTTTCTTAGGCAAAGTCAGAATACTTGACCTAATGCTACAATTCTGCACCTATGATGCTGGAACTGAAGAGGAGAAATAGAAGACTTCAGGGGTACTGGGTGGCTCAGTTGTTAAGTGTCTACCTTCAGCACAGGTCATGATTCTGGAGTCCTGGGATCCAGCCCTGCATCAGGCTCCCTGCTCAGCAGGAAGCCTGCTTCTCTCTCACTCCCTCTGCTTGTGTTCCCTCTCTAGCTGTGTTTCATTCTGTCAAATAAATGAAATCTTAAAAAAAAAGAAAAAAAGAAATAGAAGACTTCGTGTATTAGGCACATACCTTTGGTTCCTTTACAAACAGGGCTCATGTAGGGCTCATTTTAAGAGTATATGTTTAGAGCTCAAATATTTTTTTAAAAGATTTTATTTATTTATTTGACAGAAAGAAAGACTGTGAGAGCAGGAACACAAGCAGGGGGAGTGAAAGAGGGAGAATCAGGCTTCTCCGCTGAGCAGGGAGTCCAATATGGGGCTTGATCCCAGGTCTCTGGGATCATGACCTGAGCCAAAGGCAGATGCTTAATGACTGAGCCACCCAGAGTTCAAATCTTGATGGGGCTTCATACTGGATGTACAAACTTGGACCTTTATTCTGCATCAGGTTTCTTATCTGTAAAATGGGGCCAATAATAGCATCTACTTCACATGGTTATTGTGGTGTCAGTTACAGAATTTTAAAAATTACTTTAGAGTGATTTTTAGCTTCCTGTGTAAGATTTTTGGAAGTTGGTTTCATATATATCTTGTAATTTTGAATTACTTACAAGATGAATGAGACTTTGTGGATATAACTGGGAATTTAAAGTTACTTTTAGGAAGTATGTTTGCGATTATGGCATTAAGATTATAAATTTACATTTATGCGCATAATAGAAAATATTATATACTATACTAGTTTCCTAAAAACATTTGCTAACATAAGGCATGATTAAAAACCTATATTATATATACTGAAATATGCTTGTATTTCATAGTCTAAGAATAGATTTTGCCGTATATCTAATGGTTGAGTGGAACCCTTTTCCCTACTATCCTGTTCACTGGAAATGAGGCTCTCCCCATGCTTAGAAAGCTCCTAGATTTACTAGTGACACTGCCTTGCATGTGTTTTAGGACATAAATCTTCTGTTCTCCAGCTGAGGCCATCTTATCTTGCCACAACTTTGATGCTTCTCTTGCTGGAGATTTCCATTGCAGGCCAGTGGTCATATGACCTTTGCTGCCGGTCCATTGAAACTTCTTATAGGAGTTACTGTCCAAGGGATTAGTCCTGGCTTTGCTTGCTGGAGGAATAAGATTTGTAGTTGTGTTCTGCAAGTGGGGAGTTGGTTGGGGGGGCAGTTTGTTGGGCTCTACAACCATAGGCTAAGAATTTTTTTTAAAGATTTATCCATTTATTAGAGAGAGAGAGAGAGAGAGAGAGAGAGAGAGAGCTTGTGAGCAAGAGGAAGTGCAGAGGAAGAGGAAGAGAAAGAATCCCAAGCAGAATCCCCACTGAGCCTTATTTGGGGCTTGATCTCAGGACCCCAAGATCATGACCCGAGCTAAATCAAGAGTCCAGTATTCAATGAACTGAGTCACCCAGGTGCCCCTAGCCTTAGACTTTAATGGCATGATCACTGGTGTCAAAAGCCTGGAGTTTAAATCTTAGCTCAACCATTTGTAGGGCTCTGTGACTTTGGGCAAGTTACTTAAGCTCCTAAATTGGAGATAATAATTGCATGTTTCCCAGGGGTTTTCATGAGAATTAAATGAAATAATCCACATAAAATGCCTGGCATATAAGAATTGCTCACTAAGTGATGCTGACAATGATAATGATGTTTTAAGCTTCATCTCTGCATTGTTCATCCTCCTGGCTTTCTACCACATGGTTACCAATATCACTCTGTTTTTTCCAGAGGAGTCCAAAGAAAACCTAATTTTCTGACTCCAGTTAATCTCTTCCTGAAATTAAGTGAGAATATTTATGAACTTCAGGCCAAAACTCCCATTCCTATCCACTGATCCCTACAGTCACCATAAAACAATATGAGGCTCTTAATTTTCTCAAGCTCTGAATTATTCAGTCTTACTCTTGATCAATGTTTACAAATATAGTGGATTTATGAACATCAAAATTTACTCTTCTATGATGCCATGAGTCCTTAAAACTCTGGACATTTAGGGGTTCCTGGGTAGCTCAGTCAGTTGAGTGTCCAGCTCCTGGTTTCAGCTCAGGTCATGATTTCAGGGTTGTGAGATGGAGCCCTGTGTTGGACTCCTCATTTAGCAGGCAGTCTGCTTGAGATTTTTCTCCCTTGCCTTCTTCCTTTGCCCTTCCCCCAACTCATTCTCTCTCTCTCAAATAAATAAATCTTTAAAAAATTTGGACATATAGCTAAATTATGCAAAATTATTAAGAAGTAGGTTTGAGGCAGTTTTCCAAGTCGCAAATGCTTCCAGTTTGGAAAGGAATATGATTATTTCTATCAAAATTATTCATATTTTCTCTACTTCCTGGTTCATGTGCATACTTAGGTCATTTTTGAGTCACATGTAATTCTCCTGAGATTTTACTACTTCATGATATATATGGATTCCTCAGTTTAGTGGAACAAACATTTACTTAGGTGAATTTTTAATCTATATTATCTTATCACATTTAAATGACCAGAAAACAAATTATTTTAGAGTTTGAGAATGTTAAGAAAAGAGAGATAAGAGAAAGCAAATGTAATTAGCTAAATGTCATGGTTTGTTCCTCCCTTGCATATTTGATTCTCAGCCTCCATATTTTCCCTGTCATAACAGATCTCATGATTTTACCTGTGAATTCACACTCCAGTTCTCACTCAGTGAGTACTGCAGAACAGGGCTCCATCTGCTTTTTGGCCCTCCAGAGGCGCTATATTTGAACATGCACAAGAGTAGGCAGGAATTAGGAAGCGTAAGGGAGACTATTTCACTGAGAAAGATGCCTTTTTATAATATATTTTTTATGATGTTGCTCAGAGATATTTAAAATATAAGTTGTGAGGGCACCTGTGTGGCTCAGATGGTTAGGCATGTCCAGTTCTTGGCTTTGGCTCAGGTCATGATCTCAACGTCTTGATATCAAGCCCCATGTCTGGCTCTGTGCTCAGCACAGAGTCTGCTTGTCCCTTTCTCTCTCCCTTGGCCCTTAACCTACCCTAGAACTAAATAAATAAAATCTTAAAAAAAATTAAAATGTAAGCTGTATGCTTACAGCATTGGTGCATGCTTTTTTGTGGATTATTTTGTGTGTGCAGTGAAATTTCTTACGGTTTTTGAAGTTCTTTTTATTTTTCACACTTGTCAGTAAGTTTCACATTACCTTATCACCATCAGTCACCACTGTTATCATCACCTTTCCAATCATATCCTCATTAGCAACACTGTCATTATCATAAAAGGAAGACAACCATTTATTTAATATGATATATCACATGATAGGTAATATTGTAAATGTAGTCAATATCTCATTTGTTCCTCATAATGGTTCCAATGGTCTACAAGAACAAGATCATGCCTTCTTGTATCTTTCTTTTTAAAAAAAAAAAAATTATTTATTTGACAGAGAGAGAGATCACAAGTAGACAGAGAGGCAGGCAGAGAGAGAGGAGGAAGCAGGCTCCCCACTGAGCAGAGAGCCAGATGAAAGGCCTGCATCCTAGGACCCTGAGATCATGACCCGAGCCGAATGCAGAGGCTTTAACCCACTGAGCCACCCAGGCGCTGTCTTGTATCTTTCTTAACAGCACATTTAGTAATAACACAGTAGAAGCCTGGATTTGGTCATTGTGTGAGTATTTACATCATGGAAATAGGTTGTGGTACAGATTGGCTTCTCCTTGCTAGAGGGCCAATTAAACATGTACCAACATAACCACTGACTCACCTTTGTTATAAAGCATTATAAACTTTGTTTCATGTTTATATAGATATTAAAATATTTTTGTATATTTGTATAAATATAGATACATATTAAAAATAGGTACTAACTGCCACTTATGGTGTATTTGCCATTGTCCTAACCAATGTAAACAATATTAAAGTATTTCATCACACAGTAAGTTTAAAGTGGATGCGACTTTAAAGTTGCTGCTAGGACCCTCATCTCTCACTTAGTCCCCCCACCCCTACCTTGGGTCTGGGTAGAACCTGTGACTTTCTACTACCAGACTATGGCCATGGTGATGGGATGTCACTCTTCTGATTATATTACATTATGTAGGACTCCACATTGCTCATGAACTTAACTTGCTCTGAAGACTTTCTCCTTTGCTAGCTTTGAAGAAGTGAAGTGCCATATTAGCAGGCTGATGTGGCATGGAAAGAAGCTGTGGGCGGACTCTAGGAGCTAAGGGCAGCCTGCAGCCAATAGTCAGCAAGAAGCTGTGGCTTTCAGTTTTACTGTCAAAGAAAATGAATTCTGCCAACAGGAGGGAGCTTGGAAGGGAGTTTTTCCCTAACTGAGCTTCTACAGGAGAATGCAGTCTGGCAGGCACATTGAAGCCTTACAGAGAACCTAACTAAACTCGTGTCCAAACTCCTGACACACAGAAAATGTGAAATAAAAAGTGCGTGTGCTCTTTTAATCTACTAAATTTGTGGTAATTATTATTATTATTTATATCAATTATTATATTATACATTATATATTACATATTATATAATAGTATTATTATTATTAAAACTAGTCTATTAAGTAATTTTTAGTTTATTTCTTTTGTTTCTTCTGTTCCTGTCACCCAAGGTAGTTGCTAAGATCCTAGTCAAAACCTCAGCGTAAGAGACCAAGGACCAATCATTTAACTGCTAGGTCACTGTTTTATAGATGAGAAAATTACTACATGAGGCAGAGTTGGAAGAGGCATTCCTTTTAAGTGGAAACCTCTGGAAATAGAAATAAAGAATAAGGTTGGGTAATATACCTGGTGAACTATAAAAAATCTTTTATTTTTAGAACAAATGCTCTTAGTTTACACACACACATAGCGTCAGCTCCCTAGCTTTCTAAATTATTGACTCTTTCTTTTTTCTTTTTTTTTAAAAAAGATTTTATTTATTTATTTGACAGATAGAGAGATCACAAGTAGGCAGAGAGGCAGGCAGAGAGAGAGGAGGAAGCAGGCTCCCTGCTGAGCAGAGAACCTGATGTGGCCCTCCATCCCAGAACCCTGAAATCAGGACCTGAGCCGAAGGCAGAGGCTTTAACACACTGAGCCACCCAGGCTCCCAATTATTGACTGTTATTTTATTGACACAAAGGAATAACAAAAGCTAAAAATCAGGTCTGTAGTCATCTCATATGACAAAATTACCAATTTCTTTCTCCCTTTTGAAATTATCTCCCTTTTGAAACATCCAAAACTCAAAAAGTGAAAAAAATCAATAAAATCATCCTTTGCTTAATAAATATTTAGTGGCTCAGACAGAGTTCAGGCAAAATAGCCCTGGACAAAAATGGCCACTGCCAGGAGGAGAATGGCATTGACATTCACTATAGTTCTCCATAAAGGCTTCTCACATGTATCTCTCAGTTTCTTTTCCTGAGATTCTTTTCCTGAGATTTTTCCCCTCTGTGCTGGGCTTTCTGCTGGCCTCTTGCAGAAAGTCGTTTCTCGTCCCCTGGGGACACATGGGCTGCACAGGAAAGTCATATTTTTAAACAAATGCATAATGATTAAATTCATTGCTTGATTATTCACAATTGCATTTTAATTGCATAGACATAGATCTTTAAAACCATCACAAGTTTTCTCTGAAATATATTTAAAATAATTCCTAGACATAAATAAGTAATAGCAGTTCTCCTTTTCAAAATAACTTTACATCACAGGTTCCCATTTATGGTTACATAAAGGCATGGGATCTTAAATGTTTATATTAGGGGAATATGAAATTATAAAACTTGGCTAAACACAGCCATTTTGTGAGTAACTCTAGCCCTTGAGTCTCATAACCTTTCTGATCATCATTCTGATTTTATTCCTCTGAATCCAGAACTATGTACTAAGTCTCAAGGTGCTCTTAATAGGAAGGTAAATGAGTTAATGTTATTTTTCCCATATTACACATGAAAAAGGAGTTCAGCAAAGTGAAATGACTTATTCAAAAGCATAGAACTCAGTCCATATGAGAATTTATATTTAGGATTCTTTCTTTCTATACTAGTTAATCTCTATTCCTTCTCTCACTCTCCTTTGTCAAATAAAATCTCCTTGGTATTAATGGCAGATTTCTGATATATGTGACAGATTATATTTTAGTGAAATGGGCACTTTTTGGCTCTAGTTAGATTTTATACTTCAGATCCCTCGATGTTCTCTTCAAGGATGAGGACTAGCTAGAAATTTTATGCATTGGTGTTATCCATTGCTGTTATCTGTAGCACTAAAATGGAGTTGAGTGCATAGTATGTAGTCAGTAAATATTTGTTAAAGAAATGCATTATTTATCAAATAAAAAAGAGATTTATCTCTTCTCTCTTTCCACCAAAGTCTAACATCTCTCTCCCAGACAGCAGGTTGTTTTATAGCAGCTGTTCCTCTAATAATTACACACTTTCCTCATCACATATCACAGCCTTTTTTCCCTAGAGATGTTGGAATGGAAGTAGGTGGCACAACTTGATGTTTAAGAAAGAAATCCGTCACATTGGACATAGCAGTTAAATTTGTTAATAAAGTAAATTCATCGCATTTATAGATATGCTGCAATTAAAAATAAACATCTTATTAAACTATAATGGGAAAATTTAGCAGAACTCCTGGAGCTCAATAGGTACTTAATAAATTTTAATTAACTTCTTATTCTCCCTATCCTCAATTTGGAATAACCTTGCCATATACCATATTATCAATTTGTATTCTTTTGTACATTAGCATAATCTCTACAAATGTTCTGGTACATTTCAATATTCAAAGAATAACATCCCTGAAAAAAAATTTGAAGGTAAAATTCTGTAGTTTGGATGGCAATTTTAATTGTATGCTTTAAATTATAACTATAACACAATAATTCATTCAAGCATAAAATGCATTGATTCTGTAAGTTAAATAGAAAACAATGAAAAACAAAACATCCTTCCTTAGGACTAGATCTTTCTCTTTTTTTCCTTTTACTCTTATAGAGAGCAATTCAAAGGCTACTAGTATATTGGAAAAATTCCTACTTTGAAGGTCATGTCAACTTTAATATACATGTTAGTCAGTAAATAGATTCCCAGTCATCAGGATATTGAATGAAAACACACATACATACACACACACACACACACACACACACACACAGACATACATACAAGGCTTGGTAGGATTGACATTATGAAAGGCTTTATAATTTTTTGTCACATTAGGCTAACTTTTCCCTTTGGCTTTCTTTGTCATGATACGAATAATACTTATGGCAATATCAGAAAAAGGGACTATTTCTACAAGTATCAGTTGATGATAATTCATTATGACACAAGTATGGGATGTTCAAGACCATAGATGTAAGAGTCAAGCTTTGTGTCTTTTTCCATTCTTATCCTGCAGAATTCATGAGTGGTCAGCTCAGAGGCTAAATGTCTGCCAACAGCAGGCTCAAGCATTATCTTTTGTTTGCCCAATATGGTAATTCAGGTTGCAAAACTCTGGGGTATAATATTTCATGAAGTTCTTAAGTTCTTTCATGGTCTATAGCTCTGTCTTGGTGCCCAGGGGCTAGGGTCACTAGAACTCAATTTGTGGACAGAAAAGTTGTGAATGGATAGTGATGATTTGTCTGGATCAATTTGTTTCTCCTAACTTTCTTGTCATTGGCTTATACATTGTTATGACTTCCACATTTTTTCAGGGTCATTCTATGCTAAAAATGCTTAAAGAGAAATGGAAACTGAGATATAAAGGACAGATAAATTGATTCCTCTAAGAGAGATTAGGAAAATAATCTCTAACAAGATACTCTTATTTATTAGTACACAAGAATGTGATAAGAAATAGTATTCCAAGTGAAACTAAATAGATTTTTAGAGATTTTTGTATTCCCAAGATCCCAGGATAAGAACAGTCTTTTCCCTATTTTTTTAGGGGTTTAATATGTGCAATAAGACACTAGTATAGTTTATGTTTCTTTAATTATAAAGGGGCTCTATTAAAATTACATTTTCCAATTATTTGCTACTCTTTATAAAAAATAATTTTTTAAGTGTTAGATTTGTAATTTGTGACCTTGCTAAAGTATCACTTATAGTAATTGGTAGATTCTTTTTTTTCTTTTTTAAAACAAATAATCATAGTCATGTCACCTAAAAATGGAGATAATTTTATTTTCTTTTTTCCTTCCCTTCTCTTCCCTTTTTCTCTTTTCTTCCTTCCTTTTTTATTGCCTTATTGTAATCATTAGGGCTTCTGGTGTAACATTAGTAGAAATTGTGAGATTAGATATCCTTCCCATGTTCTTGATTTTTAGGAGCAGTGTAGTCAGTTTTTCACCATTAAGTATGATACTAGCTATAAGGTTTTTATAGATTTACTTTATCAAAAGATGTTTCCTTTTATTCCATAATTTGCTGAGAGTTTTTTTTTTAAGATTTTATTTATTTATTTGACATAGAGAAACACTCCTAGAGAGGGAACACAACCAGGGAGAGTGAGAGAGGGAGAAGCAGGCCTCCTGTCCAGCAGGGAGCCCGATGTGGGGCTTGATCCTGGGACTCCAGGATCATGACCTGAGCTGAAGGCAGACCCTTAATGACTGAGCCACCCAGGAGCCCCTTGCTGAGAGGTTTTAATTGTGAATGAATTTTGAATTGAAATTGAAATTGAATTCTTATTTAAATGTATCTTAATTGTGAATTGGTGTTGAAATGCTTTTCTGCATCTACTGAAATGGCATATTTATTCTATCAATATGGTGTGTTAGGTAAAGTTCTAAGATGGCACCCACATTCCCATGCCCCTAGTATTTGTACACTTTCTACCAATTATCCAATTAAACACTAATTTAGATGTTGCTATGAAGAGATTCTGCAGATATAATAAGGCCCCCAAACAACTGACCTTAAAACAGGGAGATGATCTGGGTGCACCTGACCTAATCAAATAAGCCCTTTATTTTTTTTTTATTTTTTTATTTTTAAAGATTTTATTTATTTGACAGAGAGAAACACAGCCAGAGAGGGAACACAAGCAGGGGGAGTGAGAGGGAGAAGCAGGCTTCCCGCAGAGCAGGGAGCCTGATGTGGGACTCCATCCCGGGTCTCCAGGATCATGACCTGAGCCGAAGGCAGTCGCTTAACCAACTGAGCCACCCAGGCGCCCCTCAAATAAGCCCTTTAAGTCTGGGTCTATGGGTCAGAGATGGAGGAATTCAGAACAATTCAAAATGTGAATGGGATTTGAAAAGAGAGAAATTCTCAGAGTTGCTGTGATTTCGGACTTTGCGGTCCTGAACACCCATCAGCAATCCAGAAATGGGGGACACAGGGTATCAGGTTTGGCCAGCAAACCCTAAGGAATGAAACGACTACTCCAATAGCCTTAGTAGGAGAAAGGAGATGCCTGGGGACTACTCTGGTGGTGAAAGGCCTCCAGACAAGCTTTGCTTCCACTTTTATTAATGTCTTAGTAATACACCAAGCATAAGGGCAAAACAAGGAGGCAAAGAGTTCCTGAAGTACGTGACCTTCACAGGTGCCTGTTTATTTTTCAAAATGTAAACACTGACTCCCTAGAGAGAACCTTGAGTAAGAGCCTCACTGCTTTTAACCAAGAAACTTAAAAGGAGGCCCAGCGTTCTGGGCATTCCTCCTTTGCTTTTCAATTAATCTCATCCAGGAAGGCATATACAAATCAGATTTTGTCTATCCAGGCACTGTGAATTCCCACACAGGGAGCTTTGGTGGGAATAGCTTCATGCCAGGAAATGGCTTCACTGTGGCCTAAAATCAGGTGAATTTAATTCAGCCTTGCCCAAGACCTAAGGATCAGCTTTCAGGATCTCAAGACCTAGCTCCAATACATGACTGTAGTCTCAATCAAGCCAGCTGTGGATTTTCTTAGCAAGGAGGGACACATCTTTTCTCCTGCGGAGGATGGCTATTTTAAATCCATAGACAGAATAACTGGATCTAATTGAGTACCCAAAATACTTTGCAGCTGGGCCTGTTTTCATAGTCTGTTGTTTCTAGCTGTGCACATTTTGCCAATTGACTTCTAGGAAGCAGGTTTCATCTATAAAAGGTCTCAACTGACATCTATTGGAAACTTAAAAAAAAAAAAATTTCCCCCTCTATGAGATTACTGGTGTGTGGGGGAGTGGGATGGTCCTGATGGCAGGCCAGGAGGGAGAACCTGAAAGGTACTCAGAGTCCAGAGCGGCTCAGAGAACCGCAGAATCTGGCTAGAAGCCCTGCAGCTGGGCCAATCTTCCCAGAGGAAGCCCGGGTTTGAGGGAGTCCTGAGAAGAAAAACACCTGCGCCTTCCAGTGACAGAGCACCCTCATCCCAGACTCGTCCATTAGGAGTCTGGCTCCTGACACCTATCTAGCAAATAGCAAGCCTTGTCAATGCCCGTCTCCCAGCTGTCAGAGTAATAGTGAGGTTATGCCTACGCTAGGCTGCGGCTGAAAGACCGCACTGGGAGGAGCCTGCCTGCGGCCAGCATGAGGCATAAAGGCACCTTTCTAGACTTCCAGGAAGCGGAAGGCCTCGGGGAGTGCGGGTCAGGCTTCTGGCTGCAAACGCGGGTCTCCCAGTCTTACCTCTACCGAGGGGCCTAAGACCACTGCGACCCCAGCTCGACGCATAAGCCTTGGCGCCAGCTCCTCCCAGCAACTACGCGAGGTGTCTAGAATTCGCCTTAAGAGAACATCACTGCCTGTGCGTTTCTTCTGAACAGCCTCAGAGCACTACCCAATCTGAATTGGCGCACAGCCAGCGCAGCGATGTGGACCTGGTGCCTTCACGCGAGTGCCTCCATCTGGAAGCTTCTCTTTTGAATACCATTCATCTATGGGTGACTTAGTTTGCTTCCATATCTTGGCTATGGTAAATAAATAGCCAGAAGTGGGATTGCTGAATCATATGGTAAGTAGTTGTATTTTTTTTTTTTTTTTTATTTCTTGGGAAACCTCCATGCAGTTTTCCCGTGGCTGCAGTTTATATTTCCACCAGCTGTGCACAGGAGTCTCCATCTCCTAGGCAGCATTTTTACCTCTTGTCCTTTTGAGGATAGCTATTTTAACAGGTGTAAAGGTGATCTCTTACTGTAGTTTTAATATCCCCGATGATTAGTGTTGTTGAGTACCTTTTCCTGTACCTGATCATCATCTATATGTCCTCTTTAGAAAAATGTCACTTCAAGGCCTCTGTCCTATATCGTATTTTTGGAAGTTTCTCAGGAGGTAGATCTTAAAAGTTTCCATCACAAGAAAAAAAATTGTAACTGTGTGTGGTGATGGATATTAACTAGACTTATTGTGATGATCATTTCACAATATATATGTATAGCAAATCATTATGTTGCACACCAGAAACTAATGTTATGTATCAATTAGATCTCAAAAAGTTAAAAGTCAAAACGTAACAGAAAGGATAAGTAAATCCAAAAGGTGGCTCTTTTAAAAGATCAGTAGGTTAGATTAAGTCCAATTAAAGGTAGCTTTTTTAAAAGATCAGTAGGTTAGATAAAGCCCTAGAGGGAGCAAAAATATGTAAGGTTTGGAATGAGAAACGAACACAACTGAAACCGAGGAGTAAAAAGAATAACACAGATCTGTAGCAGCAAGTTTTTTTTTTTTTTTTTTAAGATTTTTATTTATTTGACAGAGAGAAACACAGCCAGAGGGGGAACACAAGCAGGGGGAGTGAGAGAGGGAGAGGCAGACTTCCCATTAGGGAGAGTCTGGGAGTAGGGAGCCCGATGTGGGACTGATCCTGGGTTTCCAGGATCGTGACTTGAGCTGAAGGCAGTCGCTTAACCAATTGAGCCACCTAGGCACCCCTGTGGCAGCAAGTTTTAAAGTTAAATAAATGGACAATTCCTTAGCAAAATAAGAAAATTTAAATGGACTAATTTCCAAGTAAGAGATTAAAGGGGAATTAGAAATTTACCGTTCATGAGTTTATTAGCAGTTTGATCTAATCTTTAAGGAAGAGATGATACAATTCTGTTTGGAATTTGGGGTAACATGTCTTTACCATAAGATGACAGAACTTTCTCTGCCTTAATAATGAAGGGAAACTGAAGCGTTGTTTTTTCCTTTAATGAAATAAATGTGAAAGTTTGGGGGTGTATTTGAAGTAAAAATTACTCTATAGCAGAAGCAAGTACTGAAATATCTGGTCAAATTAAGATAGAAAAGATAATACCAGTTCTGCATCTTTTATAGTGTATTATGAAGAGCATGTATTTCTGTGTATCTTAAAGTCGCATAAAGATGGAAAAAAAAAAGATGAAGACACAATCCACAGAATGGGGAAAAAATGTTTGCAAATCACATGTCTTATATCCAGAATATATTCAGAAATCAATAATAAAAAGACACATAATCTAATTTAAAAATGGTCTAAAGGATTTGAATGGATAGTTCTCTAAAGAAGATATACAAATGGCCAATAAATAGAAGAAAAGGGGGTGCCTGGGTGGCTCAGTGGGTTAAAGCCTCTGCTTTTGGCTCTGGTCATGATCTCAGGGTCCTGGGATCCAGCCCCATATCGGGCTCTCTGCTCAGCGGGAAGCCTGCTTCCTCCTCTCTCTCTGCCTGCCTCTCTGCCTACTTGGATCTCTCTGTCAAATGAATGAGTGAATCTTAAAAAAAAAAAAAAAAAAAGACACTTAAAATCAGTTACATTAGGGAAATCTAACTCAAAACCACAAAGAGTTGTTCATTTGAATAAATCAGATATGAAATATATTGGATGAAATCGAGGAAGAAATTAATTGTTAGGAATCACTGTTGATCTGTTTGGTTTGATAATGATTTTAGGGTTATATAGGAAATACCCATATATTTTAGAGATGCACTTTGAGGTATTTATAGGTGAATTCTCTCATGATGTTTAGAATTTATTTTAGAAGATATATTCTAAATATATATATATTATATAAGAAATATAAATATATTGCATATAATGAAGTTAATGTGGCAGAATTGCTATTTGTTAAATCTAATTATCTAGTTAATAAATACCTGTGTTTTCATTATACCTGTTTTTATGTATGTAATTTTTTCATATAATAAAAAGTACAAAAAGGTGGTAGGAAAGTTGGAAACACTCCACCCCAAATGTTTGTTAAAATTTTGAGATTATTCTACATGAGAAACATATGATGTATGTATATATGTTAATAAACTTACTTCCTGAGGTCTTTACCTTAGAGTACCACTATTTGTGCATTAATTCATTCATTTAATAACACTGACTGAGGGGCTTAATCTGTGCTAAGAATTATGGTAGTGCTAGTGCTGGTCAATTGTTTGTCTAATTTAGAAAACTAGGAGGTGGGAAAAAAGGAAAAGAAAACCCAGCTAACCCATTCCTGAACTACTGACAAAGAAATGTTGACTAATGAATGAATATTGTTTTAAAGTGCTAAATTTGATGAAATTGTTTATGGAGCAATAGAAAACTAATATGTATGGTGAGTTACACTGACTGGTTTTCTGACACTGAACTAATCTTTCATTCCTAGAAAAACCCCACTCGGTCATGATTTGTTACCTTTTTTATATATATGGTTGAATTTGATTGCCAGATTTCCTAGATTTTAAGACTTAGTAGCATATGTAGTAAGGTTTTTGTGGTTATGTTATTCTGAAGTTGTGATGCTTTTGAGTTGGATCTAAAGGTAATTCTGGCCTCATGAAATATGTCAGGAAGTATTTTCGACTTCTTTATTTTTTGAAAATGTTTTACAGGTTTCATGTGTTTTTAGTTTTTTGTTTCATATTGGGTCAATTTTGGTAAATTGTATGTTGCAATAACTTTTTCCACTTGAGGCTGTCAGATTAATTGGCCTAAAATTTTTCATAATACTCTCTTACTGTGATTTTAATGTCTGTAGGATTCACTGCAAGAATTTATGCTCTGTCAGTTTTTAACCTTGATTAGTTTATGTATTAATTGGTTTTGTGAATATTTCAAAGTACCAGTTCTCTGTTTTCTGTTTCATTGATTTCAGTTCTCGTTTTCTTTTTTTCTTCCCCCTTTCCTTCTTCATTGTCAAAGCCTTGCTATTTTATTAATAATAATATAACAAGTTATTATTTATTATTCCCTTTCTACTTTGTTGTTGAGATCAAATATTAGATCATTAAATACCAAAATTATCTCATAGTTTTGTCTTCAACCACTGTTTCAACCTTCTCTCAAAATATCCAAATTGTTGTAGTTTTATTATCCTTTAGTTCAAAATATTTTATAATTTCTCTTGCAAATTTGCTGTTGACATGTTAATAACTGATATTGTTTTAAAATTTTCCAGGACTAATTTACCTAGGTATCTCTTTTATTGATTTTTAATTAAATGATCTTGTGATCAAAACATGATTTCAGTTCTTTAAAATTTATTAAGACATATTATTTAATGGTCTGGCGTATTGTTTACTGTGGTGAATGTACATTTGCTTTGAAAGAAAATGTGTATTCTTCACTTGTTGGGTGTAGTCTTACATGGGTTTAACCATGGAATTTAAACCATGGGTTTGAATTAGGTCAAAATGATTTATGATATTGTTAAGATTGTCTCCGTCTTTGCTAATTTTTGTTGTGGTATTGTTGTTCATTGTTCTATCAGCTGGTGAGAAGGGGATTTAAAATCCCTAATATAGTATGGTTTTTATTTCTTCCAGTCAGTTTTCCTTCCTTCTTCTGGAATATTTGAATATTTTTTTAAATTTAATTTAAATTTATTTTTTGCACTGTAGTCAGTTAATATTTTAACTTTAAAGTTAATATTTGACCTCTAGAATAATTTACCTCTTAAATTAATATTTTGCTTCACTAAGAAATGTGGAAGACTAAATTCTCTTAGTTTTTTTTAAAAACTGTCTTTGTTTTCCTTTATTCTTGAAGGATAAATTGTTTGGCTGGATATAGAATTTTGGATTTACATTTTTCTTTTCCTAATCAGCACTTTTAAGGTGTTTTCTACTGCATCCTGACTTCAGTGGTTTTTGAGAGATCTGTAGTCATTTAAGTAGATGTGCCCTTTATGTAATATTTCATTGTTTTCTACTTTTAAGATTTTTTCCTTTATCTTTGATTTTAGTAACCTAATTTAGATATGTCTAGCTGTGTTTTTTAATTTCCTTGGAATGTACGTAGCTCTTTGAATTCATATATTTATGTATCATAATCAGATTTGAGAAGTGTTAAGCTGTTTCTTCAAATATATGTTTTTAAAATTTTGATAGAGACTTTATATCTTTAGAGCAGTTTTAGGTTCATAGCATAACTAAGAGGCAGGTACAGGATTTCCTGTATACCTCCTGACCCCACATATGTAGAGCTACCCACATTGTCAACATCCCTGCCCCATGGTATGTGTATTTGTTACAGTTCATGAACCCTTCATTAGCACATTGTAATTATCCAAAGTCCATAATTTACTTAGGGCTCACTCTTGGTGTTGTATATTTTTTGGACTTAGACAAATGTATAAAGACAAGCTAGTATCCTGCAGAGTATCTTCCCTGCCTAAAAATCCTCTGTGCTTTGCCTATTCATCCCTTCCCATAACCCCAACCTCTGGCAACCATCAGGATCCTATAGAAGGACCCTTGCAGTTTGGCTTCTTTCACTTAGTAATATGCTAAATAGGTTGTGGTTACCAATTCCAGTGTGAGCAGTTGGGAGGGAATACCCCACACCAACAAGCAGTTCTGAGAACATCACCTGGGTGTCCTAAAATTAGATTGGATTCTGATACTGTCCTCAGATATAGCATCAGATTCCACAGGTTAAGGGTTCAGTCCTACAATATGACCTACCAGCCACCCCTCACTTTAGATACCAATTGCAAGCCTAGGTTGTTACCTCTGCTTCTGGCCAACTGGCTACAGATTGAAACTTCCCATGATTTCCTCCTTGGAATTCAGGTTTGGGTCAAAAATGCAGGCTGTTACCTGTACTTCTGATCAACTGGTTATAAATCAGACCTCCTCTTTGGGTTCACTTAATTGGCTAGAGCAGCTCTCAGAACTCAGAGAAACATTTTTCTTACAAGCTCACTAGTTTATTATAAAAAGATATAATACAAGAACAGCCAGATAGAGGATAAACATAGAACAAGCAAGTTATGAGGAAAGGTCCAGAGTTTCCATGCCTTTTCCAGATGTCCCACTCTTCCCATCTCAGTGACTTCACCAGCCCAGGAGCTCTCTGAATTCAGTCCTTTGGGGATTTTTATGGAAGCTTCATTACCTACGTGTGATTGATTCAACCCTTAGCCCCTCACTCCCCTTCCCAAAGGTGGGGAGGAGGAACTAAAAGTTCCAACCCTCTAATCACATGGTTAGTTCTCCTGGCAACTGTCCCCCATTCTTAGGTGCTTTCAAAAGTTACATCATTCACTTAAGAGACCTTTATCTCTGTCAATGCCTAGGAAATTCCAGGGACTTTTGGGAGCTGTGAGCCAGGAAAGGTAAATGAAGATCAAATACATATGAAAAATAAATATATTATGGTTTTCTAAAGGACCAAATGTACATTTCTTATAATCACAATATTGTCTATGCATTTAAGTTTCCTCCATGTCTTATTATGACTTGATGTCTTATTTCTTTGTAGCACTGAATAATAATTGTCCCATTGTCTGGATATATTAATTTATTTACCCTTCTACTGCCTAAAGGACATTTGGTTGCTTCCAAGTTTTGACAAATATGAATAAAGCTGCTATAAACATGATTGAAGCTTTTGTGTGGAAATGACTTTTCATTTCCTTCAGGAAAATACCAAAAAAGGGCTTGCTGTGTTATATGTTAAGAATCTGTTTAGTTTTGTAAGAAACCACCAAACTGTCTTCCAAAGTAGCTATACTATATAGTATTTCTACCAGAATGGAATGAAAATTTATGTTGCTCCAGAAAGTCATCAGCGTTTCGTGTTGTTAGTGTTATGAATTTTGGCCATTCTAGTAAGTCTGTAGAGATACCTTATTTCAATTTGCGTTTTCCTGGTGACAAATGATGTAGGGTGTCTTTTCATATGCTTATTTGCCATCTGTATTTCCTCTTTACTGAGGTGTTCATTAAAATCTTTAGCCCATTTTTTATTTTAATTATTTTTTTACTGTTGATTTTTAAGAGTTCTTTGTCTATTTTGGATAACAGTCTTTTATTAAATTTCAACTTTTTTTTCTTTATTCTCTTTCTCTTCTTCTGGACTTTTCAGTTATACAGATGTTAGGCCTTCTAATTTTGTGCTATAGTGACCTAAGACTCTGTCCATTTTTCCCTGGAGTTGTAAAAATCTTACTCAGGTGAATGAATTTCACTGATCTAGCATCAAGTTCATTGACTCTTTTCTCTCTCATTGTCATTCTGTTATTCTGCTATTAAGCCCATCCAGTATTTTGGTTTCTTCTTTTTCTTCTCCTCACCCCTCACACCAGGGATGTATTTTTCAGTTCCAAGTTTACATTTGGTTCTTTTCAATATTTTGTATTTCTCTGAAATCTATTCACTTTTCATTCATTGTTAGTGTAGTTTATTTTGCCTGATTAGTGTATTATAATATGCTATAGAAAAACCAAAAGTTTTTTTTTTCTGGAAATTTCAATATTACTATCATTGTGGGATTAGTCTTTGTTGATTTTCTTTTTAAAAATTTTTTTAAAGATTTTATTTATTTATTTGACAGAGAGAAACACAGCTAGAGAAGGAACACAAACAGGGGGAGTGAGAGAGGGGAGGCAGGCTTCCTGCCAAGCAGGGAGCCCAATGTGGGGCTTGACCCTGGGATTCCAGGATCATGACCTGAGCTGAAGGCAGTCACTTAACCAACTGAGTGCCCCATGTGCCCCATTCTCTGTTGATTTTCTTGAGAATGAGTCCAGTTTTCCTAATTCTTCATGGATTGAGTAATTTTGGGCTTGAACATTGTGAATATTTTTCCTTGGGAACTCTGGATTCTGTTATATTCTGAGAAGTACTGATATTTTGAGTTTAATAGGCAATTATCTTGGTTAGACTCAAATACAAACTTTTTCTTAATTTAAGGTGGATGGCAATTTAATTCTCATTTCAGACTTGTGAAGTCTGATCTTCAAATGTGTGGTTGAAAGGTTAGAGATGTGGATCAAGTTTTATATGTAGAATCTGATGTTTCCCTTTACTGGCTCATTCCTTTCTGAGATTCCTCCTACTCCCCACCCTACTCTTTGGCAGCCCTAGGTGCTGCAGGCTTTTTCTACAGATTCATTCACCAAGAAAGGTGGTTCTCTTTCTGTTGAGGTTTTAGCCACCCTGACCACCCTATAACTGTTGCTGTCCTCAGAACAAAGCCGTAAAGTGGAACACTTACACTTTGCAAGTTGCTCCCTCCAAGTTTTGACTTATTTCTAAAATCTGCCTTCTTTGTTCAACTGATATTTTAGCTAATGATATTAAAAATACATGATTAACTTTTATGTATTACAGAAAATAATTATGCTGATTTTTTCCTATATATAAATATTTATAGTATCTGATTTAATAAAGTAAGGAAATAAAGTAGTAGAATAATAATATATACCTTATAAATTTGTTGTAGCATAAGTAATATACATAAAGTCAGAATGTCAGACATAAAATAGTGGTAGATCCTTATCTTTGGCCATAAGTTGATTTGAAGAAAATCACTACTTATTTTGTTTAATAAATCTAAGACAGATAATGTTGTTGGATTCACTGACATTGGAATATGAAGGGATGACTGTGAGGGAAAGTTAATTCAAATTTCTTCTGGAGTGATGGCCTCCTGGGGAGGATTTTGGAATGAAATTGTACCACTGAAGAAGACTCAATAGCCCTCTAGTTCTACCACAGTCTTTGAACTTTACTAGAACTCTCAGGGAAGATAACAGACATTTTTTGTTGACCTTCCCATGTTTCTGGGTGTTTAACTTGCATCCTCAGCTTTGGTTAATAAACATTATACACTTGGTTGTGTTGTTTGAATACCCAAAAGATTCAGGCCATTTTTAGTTTGTTTTGCTTTCAGTCAATAAAGTAAGATTGATTTGGCTGCTTAACAAGGGAACATACTCTATTGCAAAAGTCCCTGTATATATATCTATGTTCAATTTTGATCTTAGCAATACAAATAATTTGTGGGTGCATGTGTGCCTGTGTGCATGTTCATACATGCTAGCTGATACCTTTTTAAAGAATATTTGATTTATACATTCCAGTCTTTAGTTTCAACTCTAAGCCCAAACTGAGGGAAATATCTAATTACCCTCAGGTAACAAGAAATAAAATTCATTCTATGCTATTCCAAGGGGTACTTGCTACAAAGTTTTATCTAAGTTAATATAATTCCAAAGCTAATGCATTGTAATCAAAGAAGAATTATACATGGTAAAGATTATAAAAATACCCTTGTTTCATAAAACCCTGAAATGGTCTTGGGACATGAAGCAGATTCATTTCAGCAGGATTCAGAAGCTAGCCAGGAAACAAATTGCTGAGAGGTTGTAAAAAAACACACTGGAATTGGTCCAGATAGTACCCCCTGAATTAAAAGAGTAATTTAAAAAGCAGGACACTACTTTATATTTTTTAACCAGTAGCTAACATAGGGATTTTCGATAGAGAGAAATATATTTTGATTAATTTTGCCCTTTTCAGAGGGAACCTGGCAGCTTTGTCCTTCACCAGCTGGAGTTTATGTAAGGCCTTATGGAGCAAGTCAGCCAACAGGGAGTTACAATAACCTAATCTTCATGCCCTGGATACTGCCTTGTGTGAGCAGCTTGCTTAGGTAAAATGTTTTTTAGTTCCCCACTAGGGGGTTGAGAACCCAAAGGTATTGCACTGGTTTCACTTGTGTGACCACACTTGGCTGAGAAAGTCAAGATCCTTGTTTACTCCTATTTGCCTGATTTCTTGAATGTTCTGGGTAGGGAGAAAGGCCATAGATGCTGTTGAGATAACTGATATCTAATTATATAGTAAATAGCCATGATGTTCTAAATTGAGAAGCAAGTTAAGGTTGGCAATTTTCCATTGACTGATCCTTATTAGCACAATTTTTTTTTTTAAGATTTTATTTATTTATTTGACAGAGAGAAAGACAGCTAGAGAGGGAACACAAGCAGGGGGAGTGAGAGAGGGAGAAGCAGGCCTCCCACTGAGCAGGGAGCCCTATGCAGGGCTTGATCCTGAGACTCCAGGATCATGACCTGAGCCGAAGGCAGTCACTTAACCAACTGAGCCACCCAGGCACCCCATACAATTTTTAATAAAATGTAGATAAGCACTGCTGTATGCCCATGTTTGTGCTAGGTATATCACTTGAGATTTTGCCTGAATTGTTTTAAATTTTGTACATCTGCTTTGCTTAGCTTCCTTATTGGCTAAGAGCATTTTAGTACTATGTCCAGTGTTATTTTTTTTTCCCCTGAGACTAATGCTTAAATGTATTGGCTGTTTCATCTGGGATTCCCTCTAGAGATGTGCCAACACAAAGGTTACCATCAGTCACAAGCCTCACTCATGGCCAGTTTCTACAACAGTATCAGAGTTCATATTATCCTGCATTGTTATTGATCAGATGAAAATTTCTTTATAAAAGAGAAATATTTTGTTGCATGGTACATACTATGTACAAAAATATATGACCTTTTTTTGTTGTTGTTAAAGATTTTATTTACTTATTTGACAGAGAGAGATCACAAGTAGGCAGAGAGGCAGGCAGAGAAAGCGGAGGAAGCAGGCTCCCTGCCGAGCAGAGAGCCCCATGCACCCAATGCGGACCTTAATCCCAAGACCCTGAGATCACAACCTGAGCCCAAGGCAGAAGCTTTAACCCACTGAGCCACCCAGGCGCCCAATATGTAACCTTTTAACTGTAACACATAGCATGGATCATTTTCTCACCTAAAGAAGTAAGATGACTTCCTGACATGTATACTCAGATATTCCATACCAAAATGCAGTTATACATCAAGGAGCAAAGCTATAGTCATTTTGGTTAGAATTTATAGACTAAAGTCATTTATGTTCTTTACCCTTTTCTAGCAGAAGTTCCTTCCACATTTTCTTTAATTTGTAATATTCCATAATTAACTTAAGACTTACTCTATTATATTTAATCTTTACAAGTGTGGGTATGGATATGGATTTAATCTTTATAAATGTGGATAACATTGACTTTTATGCTCTTGATACCATTTTATTCAGTCTAGTCATTTGTGTTTACCATTTAGATTTTTTCCTTCAAAAGGAAAAATAAGAAATTAGGCCTCTTGTTGTGGATTTTAGATAATGCTGCCCCTATACTGCAATCTAAGATATATTTGAATTGAACCAATGAAAAATTGTTCTGTGAGCAATAATATGCTGCGTGTATAACATAAAGAATAAAACAGTGAGATGTTAGCATGATCTCAATTTCAAAGTCAAGAGAATTTTTCCTTCTTCATAATACATCCACTCCCTGGGTCCATTGACTGCTTTGAGTAGCTTTTGTTAACTTCGATTATCTAAAAAACAAAACAAAACAAAACAAAAAAACAGTTGAATAACAAGTTTTGTTTTGTTTTCTTGTTTTTTTTCCCCCTTTTGCTTGGCATGATATGGGAAACTTTTAAAATAAAAAGAGGACATGAGGATGGGGACCCAAAAGTACCCTCATTCTGCTTTCTGCAGGAACATCTCCCATGGTTCACAAGGCAACAGCAAAAACTGACAAGTAGGGTTCTTACCCCACCTTACCATGTAGAAACCTAATAAATGGGATAGGCCACAGGAAAAGCTTGTTTTGACTAGGCTAGGTGGCCAAGTGATTTCTCTCCTTTATGAATAGAGCTAAATTTGAGAACTTACTATGATAAAAAACAAAAATTCAATCCACCAAAAAAACCCACAAAAAAACTCAGAACACCTGCATGGGGAAAATGGTCTAAGAGAAATCCTAAGATGTACCAGTAACTCTAGGCAACTTTACCATGATTACCTCAATGCGTGTTTAGCTACTTGATCCTATGGGTTATAACCGAGAGTCTCTGAACACTTGAAAGGACTTTGCCAAAGTGTTGTTTTCACAGAACTACTCTCTGAAGACAACCTTCTCTACATTCATTCCATTGCTCTGTATACTTGTCTTTTACCCTGTCAAATCCTGCAGTCCCTTAAATCTTTTGTTTTTCTCTCCCAAGTTTGCCTTTTCCTGTCTTCATGATCTTCATTTAGATCCCAAGCCATAGCCCATCATTTCAACAACCTTTGGCAGTCATCTTTAACAACCTCAAATCTGATAATATAACGTTTTTGTTTAAAACAACTTTATGATTTCCTCTTGTCTAGGGATCAAGTACCAACACCTGTGCAAGTTTCAGAAAGTTCCTTTATGATGTGGCCTTTCTACCTCCCACCTTATCCTTCATGACTCTGTTGTCAGACACACTGTTGCAGCCAAAATGATGCCTTTTTTCAGTTCCTCTACCATGCCCTGCCCTCTCTTGCCTCCTGGCTTTTGTAAAAGCTGTTTCTTTCACTAGTGTCATTGCTGCCGTCTGTTTCTTCAGGAAGCTAACTTCTGCACTCTGTATGTTCAGCTCTAAGAAACATTTCTGACTTTTACTTCTCTGGCACAGGTTATATGCTTTTTAACAGCACTCACTATTTATCTTATACTGATACTTACTGAGCTGCAGTGTAACTATTTCTTAATTGTCTGACTTCCTCAGCTGCAGTAAGCTCTGTGATACCTGACGGGGGTCCTTTAGCCTCTGACATAGCAGGCACAGTAAAGTTGACTATATCAATAAATTTGAGAGAGTCAACAAGATTATATAATTGGTTCAATATCATGCATTTATGAAGTTATAGAAACCAAAATCTGGATTCAGGTTAACTTCAGGGACTTTGCACGTAATGGACAAACTGCAGTACCTTGTTATTACTTGATTTTGGAGTTAGAACAGTATTAGGTGTTTGTTCCCATTTATAGAACTCTAACCTTCCCACATTCATGATGTTTGAGCAGTACACACAAAACCGAGAATTACAGTTATCTTTGTCTTGTAGATATTTTTCTATTTATAAGTACCTAAAAATTCTTTAATTTTATACCCAACAAGAAAAATATTTCTCTGAATTCTCATGTTTCATGTCAATATTTTCTAAACTTGAAGGTTCCATAGGCTTTTATTATTGGAGCTGACCGTCTAAGGTCCATGCTTTCTAAGAGACTTACCCATTTAATTTTCTATAGGAACTATAGCCCCTGAATTACATTACCAAGCATTTTATAGTTTAAGAAGGACTTTTACATGCTTCTTTTATTTAATCCTCAGAACAACTCTTAAAAGGCATTATTATTCCTGAGTTACAGCTGATGCCCATACACATTTTTAACAACCAACTAAAATACACTGTGTTCTATCTTTATTTCTTTTGTATTCCAAAGTGTAATGTGAAGTTTCATAATACTTTATAACTGTATTAGTTACAAACTAGATTTTTCCATCACTTAAAAATATATCCCATCATGGAGATATAAGAAATTTTTGCCTTCTTATCTCTGTATGGGACAGAAAGATAAAAATGCAGCTTTTCCTTTTTATAATGTTACTTTGAAGTAATCACCTGACACAATTAATCCTGAGCCACAGAAGAACACGAGGCCTATACTTACATTCCTAAGAGACTCACCAGACTTGCTTGGTACTTTCAAGGTCAGAAAGTATGACTTGTCTTTGTTTCCTACACAGCACAGAGAGAGTTTGCTCCATTAATTTTAATGAAGGCAAAATCAGCATATATTCCACAGATTAACAGTGGTCTATAAATTTGCTTCAATCAACATTATATTTATTGTACAACATATTTTTCATATATTTGTTTATATTTTTCCACTTTAGATATATGAGAAAATTTGACTTTTTTTTTCATGGAAATTTCAGAAGTAACATTTCCGTAATCACAGGGGACCAGGACCAATATATGCCTGTTAAAACTGCTCACCAGGGAAGTCAAGTCTTCTTTCCTTTTATATTGTAGTATTATTTCTTGAGATCCAAGTGTTAGGAGTTCATACGTCCATTAGATTGATATATATATATATATAAATATATATATATCACATATATATGTGATAAATATGTGATAAATATATATATATGTGATAAATATACATATATATGTGATAAATATATATATATTTGCCATATGTGTATAGATTTGCCATATATGTGTGTGTATATATATATATATGTTCTTATTTTACATACTACTTTATATAAGCTTTCTTTCTTTTTTTTTTTTTTTTAAATATTTTATTTATTTGACAGAGAGAAACACAGCCAGAGAGGGAACACAAGCAGGGGGAGTGAGAGAGGGAGAAGCAGGCTTCTCACCGAGCAGGGAGCCCAATGTGGGACTCGATCCCGGGTCTCCAGGATCATGACCCGAGCTGAAGGCAGTCGCTTAACCAACTGAGCCACCCAGGCGCCCCTATATAAGCTTTTAAGCAGGTACATATAAATCTAGTTGTAGGAGTGAATTACTTGGTTTGGATAGCAGTTATTGCAGTTGGTCAGAAATGTTGGTACTTAAGCCATTTTTAGAAATGTCAGTGCTTAAGGGTGTCTGAGTGGCTCAGGTAGTTGAGCATCCAACTCTTGATTTCGACTCAGGTCATGATCTCGGTCATGGAATTGAGCCTCACATTGGGCTCTGCCGAGCACAAAGTCGGCTTGAGATTCTCTCCTTCTCCCTGTATCCTCTCCCTTCGCTCTTAGGCTCTATAAATAAATAAATACATACATACTTTAAAAAAATTGTTCAGTGCTTTATTTCATTACTTTTAAATGGAATTCTTTTTTTAAAAGATTTTATTTATTTGTTTGACACAGAGAGAGATCACAAGTAGGCAGAGAGGCAGGCAGAGAGAGCTGAGGAAACAGGCTCCCTGCTGAGCAGAGAGCCTGATGTGGGCCTCGATCCCAGGACCCTGAGATCATGACCTGAGCCAAAGGCAGAGGCTTTAACCCACTGAGCCACTCAGGCACCCCAGTGCTTTATTTTTTAAAAAAAGATTATTTGAGAGAGAGAGAGAAAGAGATTCTATTCTGGAGGGGGAGGGACAGAGGGAGAAGAGAATCTCAAGCACTGGGCTTCGTCCCACAACCCTGAGATCACGACCTGAACCAAAACCATTAGGGGCTCAAACATCTGAGCCACTGCTGTGCCCCTGCTCAGTGCTTTATAAGAGGAATTATGCAATAGCTGATGTATCATTATCTTTCTTTTTGTCTGTACTTAATCTACATCTGTATGTGTATCATCTCTGTATTTATTTTTATTTCTCCTGCTAAGAATGGAACTGCTAGGGCGCCTGGGTGGCTCAGTGGATTAAAGCCTCTGCCTTCGGCTCAGGTCATGATCTCAGGGTCCTGAGATCGAGGTCCGCATTGGGCTCTCTGCTCTCTCCCTGCCTGCCTCTCTGCCTACTTGTGATCTCTCTCTCTCTGTCAAATAAATAAATAAAATCTTTAAAAAAAAAAAAAAAAAGGAACTGCTAATGTTATACCTTCATATGGGGAAAATGATCTTGTTGTTTTGGTGAGACCACTGTGTATTTGAGTCCCCCTTTTCTCCAGATGCCAGTGTCTTTCTGGTCAGTGAATCTTATAATCAAATCTCTAATTCTGTCTCCAAAATATTTTTTGATTCCATAAACTTTATTCCTCAAAACGTAGGTGAGGCTTATTATCTCTCACCAAAATTACTGCAGTAACTTTTTAAATAAATTCTCAGTTTGAGTAAAATGCCTTCATATTCACATTTCACATTTCTAAGTGTTATTTTTCTAAAACATAGGTCTGGTGGAACTGTCTCTCTAAAAACCTTTGAAGTCTCCTCCTTGCTTCAGGGATGCTGAACCATCACCTTAACAGGGACCTCAACAAGTGGGCTTCAGTCCAACTCTTTAGCCTTAAGTGGAACTAGCATTTCTTTAATGAGTAATGCTTTTCATGATTTATAACTGTTTTTATAGAGCTACCTCTTCTTCAAGCCACAGTTCACATTTAGTCTCTGTGATGTCTTCCTGAAATTCCCAAAGTAAAATTTAGCATTTTTTTCTTCTCCTTTATGATAGCACCTTGTTCACAGTTTATTTCTAAGTCATTCTGTTGTAATAAACTTGTTTAGTTTGCTTATTTGATTTTACTTCTCCTTACAACCAGTTTGTAATTTCCTTAAGAACATGGATTATATGAAATTCTTTGACTTCCCATTTTTAGTACAGAGCCTACTTGTTATATAGTATGTGATCATTAAGAACTGTCTGAATTAAATAGAATAAAGCCTTGTGTATTTTTTATCTAACATTTGTTTTGTATTACTCATCTTACAAAGAATTATGGGGAAAATACATTTTTTAAAAGATTTTACTTATTTATTTGACAGAGACAGGCAGAGAGAGGGGGGGAACACAGGTAGGGGAGTGGGAAAAGTAGAAGCAGGCTTCCTGCTAAGCAGGGAGCCTGATGTAGGGCTCCCTCCATCACAGGACCCCAGGATCATGATCTGAGCTGAAGGCAGATGCTTAGAGACTGAGTCACCCAGGCATCCCCAAATAAATCTTTCAAGAAACAAATACTTTATTATAACCTTTACCTCATGAGAAACAAACAAAATCACAGACCAGGAACACAAAGGGGACATTGACTGAGAGATTTGTCCTAATCAAGTAATGATATTGAGCAAATAATGAATGTCTACATCTTACATCTTAGGAACTTGAGGAAACAAGAGGATGGAGGAGGGAAAACATGAGGAAGTAGGTACATCAATCGGTATCCTACTATTTCAAGTAAAAGTAACCTGCTTATTTAAAGTAAAACTTAGAAGTATCTCATGAAAACTAAGAGCAGGGGTCCACCTTGGTTTCTGAAAAATTTGAGAAGAAATGGAACACTTTCTGCTTCTTTTATGTCTACAATTTTTTTGTGTCTACTTTATTATTTCTTACTGTTAGTCAGTTTTCTCCGTTGTGATATGGTGACTAGTACCTCTCATTCAAGATGATAGCTAGATTAAGACTGCATCATTAAGTTTTAATTTATGGGGAGCAAACTTGACCCAGCTTGAATGAGTTGATGACCCCTGAACCAATCATGTCCAGGAGTGCAGAGTGGGTCACTTTTGGTTCAGGGATTGCTCCTCCCACTTCATGTGGAATTTCGAGAAGGGAGACACTGCTGTTACAAACAGCCTTTGGGAGGTGTGGATATAAGACAGGTTCTTTATTATTATGACATAAAGTATTTTTTAAATTTGAGTAAATAAGTGTTATGTGCTTCTTAAGTATTAAAGCAATAAACAAAATATAGTAGTCACTGAAATTGAATCAAACCATTGGGACTAAGTGTTGCTCAGGTTTAAAAATACACACATTCCTTCAATGCCCTTGTCCCTTAAGAAGGAGGACTATTTTATTTTTCCTTCCCATTTCTATGATGAAATTTCCACTGTACTTTATAGGAGAGGAACTACTGGAAAGATAATATGACCCCTTCACTTGATCTTTCATTCTTAGAACAAAGGAGTAATTTGCTAATTTGATTAATGATATGGGGAGGGAAGACTTCTCCCTGTTTTTTCTAAGTAAATATAGGGAAGTAATCTTCTCTTTTTGCTCCTATCCTCCTAGAAGAATGGTCTGGTGCCATGAAGAAAACAGGGTAGGGGTGTGGTTTTCTGTCTGCTCTTGGAGCTCAACAGGTGAGAAGTTGATTCTCCTTGAGTTGATTTGGGAAAGAAGTATGTGTGTTTTGACAATTTTATTTTCTTATAGATTCAGGTTGTATTTTATATTTCAACTCTTTCAGTACTGAAACTACTGTTTTTTCTACTTCAATATTAAATCATATCGAAATAGAGTTCTGATTTGATAAACCCCAAAATAAGCTGCATAAGCCAGAAAACCCTTTGAATGGACCCAAACATTCATTTTGGAAACTAACTAACAAGTTTAATTTGTTAGATATATTCAATTTTTTCCAGTTACAGAGTGAAAGCCATCTGTTGTTCACCAGTGACAGATTTTTCATTGGCACAGGCCTGAATGTTAGGGACAAGGTTTTGCTGCTGATTGGAATAAATAGCATGGCTAAAGGAATCGGATCACCAAAAGAGAGAAAGCTCTTAGTTCCAGTAAAGACTTGGGTTAATAAAGGCACACTTCCATTAAAAAAAAAAAAAAAAAAAAAAAAAAAAAAAAAAAAAAAAAAAAAAAAAAACCAACCAAAAAAAACCCAAGCCAAAAACCAAAAACTCTAGGTTTTGCTGAGTGAGCCACATTGGCTCCTTCTAATGCAATTTTTTCTTGTAGTGTGGTTCCCCAGACCAACAGCATCAGTGTCATCTGGGGACTTGTTTGAAATGCAGGTATCCTAGCTCTGTTTCAGGAGGTTCTAAGTTAGTGGGTCAAGAGTGAGCTCAAAAGTTTGGAGGAGGTAATTTTGGTTCTAACATTAATCTTATATCTTTGAATGTACTTTGATCTTTAGTTTTTGAGGGGAAGACGAGATAATCTTTAGATTTCAGTTTCTCTCTGAGAAGGTATACACCCATTAATATTGTTGAAATTTGGGAAATTTTGCTATTTTTTTGGTCAAATATTGTTACCACTGTATTTTTATGATGATTTATGAACTCAATGAATTATCTTGGCGAATGGTATTTGAAGGTGCACTGGGTGTAATTTAAAATGGGAAATAGGTTGGAGAATGGGCCTTGTTCTCCTAAACCTCATATTTCAGAATCTTGGGCCTTACCATAGTCCCAGTGAATGAGAACCTACTTTTTAACAAAACTCTTAGATGGTTCATATACCATTAATATTTATGAAGTACTGATTTATTTTTCCCAGGCTTCTAGGATAATAAGAATTATGTGGGGTGATTTTATAAAAAATGTAGATTCTCAAGATCTATTCTACTGCTTTAGAATCTGTAAGGGAGAATCCCAGAGAAATATGGGAAATGTCGGAATCCCATCTCTCACAGTGTAGAACAGCACTTTTCAAATGTAACCATGTGTTCATATCCCTTAGGGATCTTGCTAACATGCAGGCTCTGAATGAATCATTTGGTCTTAGCTGTAGGCTGAAATTCTGCATTTCCAGTAAGCTCTCAGGTAATGCCCACGCAGTTGAACCATAGACAACATTTGGTAGTGGGGTCAGAATACCAGGGCTGGTGTGTTTGAAATAGTGAATGACTTTCTCAAATGTGTCTCTTGTGTCTATCTTTACAACACTGTTGGTGTCCTAAGGTCTAGTTTTATAGAGAACATGTTAGTAAGTCTGCTTTGGGACCAGTTTCAAATAGGCTTCTCCAACTCAAATAATGAAAAAACTATTAATTGGATCTCCATATGTTTGACTTCTATATCTATTTTTAATAGAGTTGAGAGTGTGTATATTTGTGTTGGCTTTTTTTTTTTAAAAAAAGGTTTATTTATGTTAGCAAGAGAGTGAGCGGGAACACGTGAATAGGAGGGGTAAAGGGAGAGAAAAAGAGAGAATCTCAAGCAGACTCTACACTGAGTGGAACCCAATGTGAGGCTTGATCCCTGAACCTGGAGATCACAGCCTGAGAGCAAAACAAGAGTTAGATGCTTAAGTCAACTGAGCCATGTATCTGTGTTAGTTTAAACCCAAGTAAAGTTTAACAGTGTTAAACTACAGATACTCTCTCTGAGACTCACTTCCAAATCTCTTCTCCCCAGACAGTAGGACTAATTAAACAACTTCTTCATTAGGTCTCCCAATAAGCTGTTTAGTTTTACCATAAAGGTGCCTTCACATGAGCTCAGGTTTTTGCTAGACCATTCTTAGGCCAGCTTTAATGTGGTCAGTGCCTTCCTTTGCTTAAATCAGAGGAGAGAAATAAACACTTAGTTACATTTTGCAATTCCTTTAAGGAGTGAGCGATTCCACCAAGAGAGAGATTCTGGGAGCACTTGTAAGAGAAGGCATGCAAAGTCACTAAATCATGGACCAGGACCTAGTTCAACTATGCTGGTGGTGCAGAGTTGGAGAATCTAAGATAGAGGAAGAAGCAGGAGATGAGATTTTTCTGTATAAGTATTTGCCAGACACTGGTGTGATCTGCACAGTTAAATACAAATGCTTTGAAGAAAAGCAGAGATTCGGTGTAAAAAGGGAAAGAACATTTCCTAGATAGATAGATAGATAGATAGATAGATAGATAGATAGATAGACTTTTTTTTCCCTAGAGAGTAACTTATTTGGAATAAACATTTGGAGCATCAGGAAGACTTTCTGTGGTTAGCTTCACCTTTTGTTATGGAATCTGGACTGGATTCTTACAGAAGAACCAAGTGGCACTCAGAGACTTTGGAGGATCGGAGGTTTATTTAACAAAAGGTGGCCTCAGAGGAGACTTTTTTCCAAAGGTCTGAGCCCTGAGCACAAGCAGAGAGGGTAATTTATACCCATCTACTTCCACATACTTGCTACTTTCGGTGTGCGCAGGAAATGGGTTGGGAAGAAGAACCCGGAAGGGCTTTGAGACAGTGACTGGAATTCCCTTGCTGGTTTGGTATGCCATGTTAGAGTATAGTTTTCCCCTTATTATCCCCCCTTTGATGCCCCTTTAAACACCTAGTTTAGAGGGCATCTTTATCATCTACTATAGGGCCGATAACCCTGCAAGGCTAATATCTGGATGACAGCTTGCATGGTAACAGTGTTCTCTGTGAACTTAGCAATCCATCCTAAGGTTCCTAAGGTTGCCCAATAATCAATAACAATAACAAGTTTCTGGGAGAAAGTCCAATCAGAAGGGGCAGCAGCATAATGTTAGACTCCTGAGGTGAGGGATATCGCGCTGATGGTAGCCAGGGATGACGGCAAACAGACATCCATCATTAGGTGGTGCCTTGCCGAAGGTGGAGCTGGAGCAGGTTTGTAGGATCTGGTTGGGATTTCCACTGGTGTGATTCCTCGTCCAACTGGAGCCTTCTTTACTCTAGAGTGGTGGACTCATGGGGTGATACCTGAGACCTTGAGGGCCGTAGAGGTGGTTAGAACAACAGTGGCATAGTGGGGCCCTGTCTACAGTGGTTTGAGGGGGTCCTTTCTAATGCTTCTTGGGAGATAAGCCTTAGAGTTTTTCCCAGGGCTTGGAGGTGTTGGGACACTTCTAAGTCTCTAATCTGTTCAAAGCCTCCTCTAAGCCTGCTTATTATGGGGGGTGGACTGCCATAGAGCCTTTGAGGTGAGTTATAGCTACAGGAATCTTTTAAATCCAGTTGATAAGAATAAACAAGATCAATGACCTCCAACAGTTATGCTTTGTAGAGTACGTTGTTCAGGTCCAGGCATAAGGGGTAGCTGGGCTTTAAGCTTGATCGGTTTTAGGTATTATTTTAAGCATTGTCTGGTATTTAATAAGTCTGCCTCTCATCATCTATTGGGGGCCTTTGGTCTCTTGTCTAGCTTAGGTATAAACATTATCCAAAGACAATCAGAATAGAATTTAACATCCACAAAGGTGTTGAAACATAATTTTTCTCCGTAATAACCTTCATTTTTAGAGATAGCCAAATAAGACTAATTTGTTTGAAAAACAAGTCCAGTTTTAACAAATGGCATAATTATTTACATAGCTTCGGCAAAAATGATTGATCATATAGATCTTTTAGAACCTGCTTTTTTGGAACTTTCATAAGGTCAAACCTTTAGTAGCCTCTCCAGGCCAGAAGCCCAAGCCAACTATTTGCCATCAGACATACCTGCAATACCTGTAGATTTGGGTGGATTTCTCTTAATGAGGCCCCCAATATATCTTGAGGTTTTTTCACCTGCCAGGAAGTGACATTCTTTACTCACCCAGTGAGGCTACTGGAAACTCTAAGCAAGGTATCAGGCTGGCACTTCCAAGGGCTTTATGGCTGCACGTTTCATCAAGTCAACCTTTGTTCCTTAAAGCTATTTGGTCATATCTGAGTCTATGCATGCCTCTCTCAAATATGACATTCCAGTTAAGGTCTTGGTAAAATAACCAACATTTTCCGATGATGTCCTGTTACAAGGAGAACAGATTCTTATTGAACTTATGCAAATGACTATGATTGCCATGGAAGAAAATATACTTCCTGTGATCATCTGAATTTCAGAGGGTTCAGGTAGAGAGAAAAGTTAAATGCTTCACTTTGTTCACAAGTGAATACTTTATCATGTTTTCGTAAGTCATAGATATCTTAAGAGAAAGTTTCCTTAATTTGGAAGAATAAATATTAGAGAACTAGCAATGTTTCAAACAAGAGCCACAAAACTGTAATCATCTTTTTAGTTCATGTAGTCCCATGTTACTAGTTCTTGTTCAGTTTAAATGCAGCTTTTAGTTAGTTAAATCTTACCTATTTCAGTTTTATGATCTTAAAGCTATTGAATAGCTATATTGTCCTAAAAGTCCTTTATATGACTCTCCTTGAAGATGAAACTCATTTTGCCAGACAGTAATGTAAATGACAACACAGAAATGGACATTGTTAATGATCTGATGTGAGAGTTCATTGTGCTATGATTGACAAGGAAACTCATGTGTTAATTCTGTGACACATAACACTTTAGTAGCCAGAACCAGAAGGTAACATACCAAACAAACAAACCTAATTAGTCAACAAGACTTTGTCCATGATTTAAATCTTGGGGAAGTTTGTTAAAACCTTAAAAACTTTTAAAGCACTTGCAAAATAGGATTAGGGATTGTTAAAGTCCTTATAAAGGCAAGACGCAGAAACTGGTTTTTCTGGGCAGGTGGAGAGGAAACAACTATTTGCATTTTCTTATGAAGAACAGACTAGCAACTGGAGAATACTTTGTCTTTTTGAACACAGAGAAAGCAGACTTTAATCTTATATCAATGAACTTTAAAATCCTTTCATTTCAATCTTGGTCCGCCCTGATCACATCTAAAATTCCATTCCAAAGTTCTCCCTCCATAAACCTTCTACAGTTTTCCTTTGCGTTCAGATTTTGTTCCATGCCATTTCTTTCCAAACAACCATTGCATTTAGGAAGAAATTACCTTCTTTTACCTTCAACAAAAATGCATTCCCATTTCTTATCTTTCTTACATATCTCCGACTTGCCACATACAGAGTTATTTCCCTTATTTCCATCATTCATAGTTATAGTTAGCAGAGTTTTGCACTCTTTAGAAACCTTAATCTCCAGTGAAGACTAAGGAGTAACCAATTGTGAACTGTGACACCAGGATTCTTTTGATGGCAAATTTATGAATCCGTTAAAGACAAAACATGTTTACCAACAGATTTAAATATCCTTAGTTCCTTTGCAATAAGAAGTCGAGAGCACAAACCTATTGTAAGGACCTATTTAGAAGTCCAAACCACCTTGCTATTATCCAGAAAAACAGCTCGAGGAGATATGGGTAAACGGCCCCTGGAAAACAAAGGCGAGCCAGGTTGGGGGAGATGCCCAGTCAGTTAACCCCCTTAACCTCCCATCCCGGGTGGTATGGGTAGGTAAACTAAGGTATTTGGGATCAGGTGGGAATGCCCAAATGCCCTCAACCTCCGGTTCCAGGTGCAATGGAAGTGCACACTAACTCAGGGAAGGTACGTGAGTTGGGTCAGCTCTGGGTGCAGTTTTCCCCTATACAATGGAAATGCAAATTAACCCTGGTCAGCTTGTGATGTGGGGGGGTTGCCCTATAAGAGCTAGCCTGACAAATTAGGCATCATCCTTCTCTCTCTTGGGAAGCAACCCTGGCCCGGGTCAATAAATTCTGATACTTGGCGTGAAATAAAGCTTTGCTTAACCTTTGCTTTTGTATCAGCCTTGTTCCTTTGACCACGGACCCTATTACTATGTCCAGTAATTAATGACTTAGAACTTTGTCCTATTTGGAAAATACCTGGATGTCCAATGAATTTAATTCATTTATCATCCAAGCAAAACTTTAAAGTTTTAGTTTACTAAAGACTTTGAAAGCTTTTGTAACAATTACCCCTGAAAACTTTGAGACAGACAATTAACCATCAGTTTAGTCTTCTTGCTGCTAACAAATTGCAGCAGAGATAACATGAGGTTATTTGACCTTCAGTAAACCTTGATAGATTAAGTTTCACGTTTATGGCTGATAACTTAAAAGACATGTCTATCTTAATTAAACCAACACGCTTAACTTAGTTCAAATACTGATTTACATTCCACCTGGGCCCACCCCACTTTCAATTTTTCCTGAGATACTGGTGGGGAAATCTGGAGTGGGCAGTGTTGTGTCCAGGGGATGCTCTTGTTGCTCCTTGACAGTGAAGGGAGGAACTTCCATGAGGTTTGAGGCACAAAGGGTAGTCTAAAAGCCAGTAATGTAGGCTCCACCCTAGGTGATATAGAAATGGGAGAAGGGGGATGGGGAGATGGAGGAGACAAAGTGCTGCCAGAGGGCAGGGAAAAGGTTCCCAGTTCAGGAGCTCATCAGCTCCAAGGGAGGAGCAGACACCATGTTTTCCTGCCAACAAGGGGGAATAAACAGTCCATGCTGGACCAGAGAAGACGGGAATTTCCCGGAAACAAAGGGAGTTTCAGCAGCTGCTTGGGAATATTCCTTAAAATCCCCATCCTGAAGGACGCTTGGGATCATGACCTGAGCAGAAGGCAAGACGCTTAACTGACTGAGCCAGACAGGTGCCCCCCATCTTTCTCTTAAATGTACGTATAAGAGCTCCTGTTATTTTACATCCTCTTTCTGTCTGGATCAAATTTCCTGTGGGCTTTCAGAGCTGCTAAGTCAGATATCTCCCCACACAACCAACTTAGAAGAAGCCAGAGCACTGTCTTCCTGCAGCTCAGCTTTAGTCCCCAGGTCGAAAGAGGACTGTGGTCCCTGGGCTTCGTGATGGGCTCATCCTTGTCCAGAGCTCACTCATCCCTTTTGCTGCCCCTGATGCCCCTGGGCTGGTCCTCCCTGATAGGCTTTGCTTCTTTACAGCCTTTGAGCTCTTTTACTTGGGTTACAAATATCCTAGCTTGGTCCTTCCTACTAGCACAGAATTGGACTCATGGGGGCAGAACTGGGGCTATCTGAAGCCAAGAATCAATATATGGGAATTGGTCAGGGTGTCTGGGAGTCCCAACCATAATTTTATAAATGACTTGGACAGTGAGTAGGTCTTAGGGCACCCCTGAGGGCCAGTGGACCCCAAAGGTAGCCCATTCCAGCTCACATAATGTACCTAATTTTCTAGGAGACGTTTTGATCCCATAGTCTCCTGAGAATCTCTTCTTACAATTTTTGAGCATACAGCCTAAGAGTAGGTTTTGAAAAGCTTCCACCCATAATGAGCAGGGGCTCTCTTGTCCTGTGTTGTTAATGTAAAGACAAATGGTGGGTACCCCTCCAAAGGAGAGACCAATCAGATGCACACCTGTCCGCCCTACCAGAGGAGACCTGGGTGCCTCTTTGCCCCAAGAGCGAGTCCGTATGAACCCTGTACTGGCACCCCAAAGGGGATCACCAAAGACATTATGAGGTCACCACGGAAATAGGTTAGGGCCCACTCGGACTCTGTAGGCTTCTGGGGACCCTAAGGGTGCCGGCCTGTGGAGCCACAGAATCAGTCCACTTGATAAGCCAGGTCAAACTGAACATTCACTCATGCATTCACTCCAGAAGTTCTTATAGTTCTTTCCCTCCACCTCCTGGGAGGCCCTGACCTGTGAAAGTCCTTTGGAAATTCCCTCCAGTCCCCCCCTTTTGGAGGTATTCCAGACCTGAGGGACCTCCTTCCCCACTACAGGAGTCCCTGCCTTTGAGACCTCTAAGAGGTCTCTGGGAAGTGATCAATTTCTCCTGCCACTGTAAAGGGTGGGTCTGAATGGGTCCTGGGGCCCCAGGCCTTAATGTGAAGCCCAAGCTAGGACCAGTCCTTAGCTGCCAAATCTCCTTTGAGTCCCATGGGAACAGTGGGGTGGGACTGGTCTGAGGTGACTAGCTGGGAGACTGCTGAAAATTAGGCAGGGCGTGTCTTCTCCCTTACCATTCCCTGTTCCATCACCGCCCCACCATTGCCCCAAATTGGTGGCAACAATGGGCCAGTGAGGTTGGGTTTCCCGTTCAGGGAACCAAATGTTACGGAACCTGGACATGATCCTGACGGAAGAACTGAGTGGCTCTCAGAGACTCTGGAGGGTCGGAGGTTTCTTTAACAAAAGGTGGGCTCAGAGGAGACTGTTCTCCAAAGATCTGAGCCCAAGCACAAGCACGGAGGGTAATTTATACCCTTCTACTCTTGTGTACTTGGTACTTTTGGTGCACATGGGAAACGGGGTTGGGAAGAAGAATCTGGCAGGGCTTTGAGACAGGGACTGGAATTCCCTTGCTGGCTTGGTTGACCATCTTAGACTACAGTTTTTCCCTTACCACTTTTAGAAAAGCAACAAGTGGGAAGGGTTTAAGAAGAAAATTAGTCGTAACTCAGGTGTATTGAAATTGTACTGTAGAGTATTTTTTTTTAAAGTAGGATCCATGTTTTGGGAAATTGTTGAAGATATTATGTCTATTTTCTAAGCCAGTGTTTACTGTAACTGTTTTATTCAGGTACCTTTTTTCTCGAGAATTAAGAGACCTGTAGAGGCTGACTGTTGAAAAATAACCAATGAAGTATAGCCTTTAATGAAAGTTTCCAAGTGAAACATAGGAAAGAGAAGATTCAAAATAATAAACAGGGGAGTTAAGAAGTAGTAAGTAGCTGATAATAGAGTAAAGTAGAGCATAACTAAGAAAGCAGAAATAGGGTAGTCAAAAATTGAACTTTCTGACCTAGTTCCTTATATGAAATCAAGCCAGTGTTCATAGCTTTAGTTTTTGGTTGAGTTCCATGACAATGGTTTACATTTTATATCTGCAGACGCTGCTTTTAGAAAATGGGCTTGAGCAATGGAAACTTGATCAAGGAAAAAAGGCCCACAGACCACTGACTGAATAGACAGGCCTATCAGGCAACCCACGCCGAGATATCCAAAGGTCCTAACTAATCAATGGGCTCCTTACGGCCAAGCACAATTACCAAAAAAGGGAGAACTCCATACATGGCTGCACCTCCTCCTCTTCCCCCTTTAAAAACAGCCCCCATCCACTACTTCATTGCAGTCTCTACTCTGTTGTCATGTCCCTTAAGGTGTATCCAGTAAACTTCTATTTCCTTTGTTCTGCCTTGGGTGAATACTTTCACCACCCACCTCTGGCTTCTACCCAATTATTGTTCCACATTTGGGACCCCATCCAATCAGGAAAGACCACACTTAGATACTACAGTACCTGGGAGTTTTCATTTTTATTTTTATTTAGGAAAAACTTCAATGTCATATTATTTATATTAAATGACATGCTAAAATTTCATATTAAATGGTATTTAACTCAGTTATCCAATGTTATGAACATTATTAAATGATTTCTTATGAATTAAAAACAGATAATGGAATATTTATTGAGCACTATCAAGGTAATTTGACACTTTTTAGTTTTATAGAATCCATTATCCCTTCTTGATTGGACCTCATTTTCTAGGGGGCAAATAATTCTTCCTTACTGTATGTAGAGTTTCCAGGATGACAGTTCTACACGAAGTCTTCATCATGGAAGATTAATCAGGAGCTCTCTCCTAGGAATTTGAATCTCAGGCAATTGATGAAAGTCTGAGAATGAGTGTTTGGAAGCTAATGCTCCCCATTGTCCCCTTGACTAGACATTCAAACAGGGAGAGATCTGCTGTGATTCCTGTTCCTATGTGTTTTCCTTGATTTCAGGGGCATTCATTGTTTCTGCTTAGTCCTGAACCAAATCCTCTATTCTTCCTACTCTATGCCCCAAATATTCTTCCAGTAAATTCTCTTTTGCATATATGAGCCATTTTATATTGCTTGTCAACAAGAACTTATCTTATACAACTCAAGACAAAATAGACACTTCCATTAATATTATCCATTGAAGATTTGCCTTAGACTCCAAAAGATTGATTCAGAATGTAATTTCTACAGGGTATAATTTATTTTTGGAGTTAATGTTTGCATATTACATATATATTTGCCATGTGTTCATTATCCTTCCCTTTGTCTCCTAAAAGAAAAAGATTCAGAGCACACATTGAATTCCAGCTTATGAAATATGGGTGACACAGAATGAATTTAGCTCAGTGTACATATGAGATGTCAGATGAGTCATGATTTCTTCTTAATATTTATATATGCTATTTGTAATTTTATAGTGTGTATATATTGTTTATATAGCCAGAATAATAAGCCATTTTATTGAAAAAATTAGAAAGCAAAGTCCTCAAAAATAATCTTAATAGACATATTAGATACTAGCTTTTTGACATATTACTATACATTTAGCAAGATTTATCCTGTATTCCTTAAACAGCAGAATTCTTACCTCTGTTTTTCTTTCCTTCTCAGCTCTATTTCTTGATCTCTCAGTTGCTTCAAAGACTACTGTAAGAAATCATCTGGGAGTGAAGAACTACAATTATTAGAAAGCAAATGCCAGTAAAATTATTAGTGATAGGAAATTGGAAATGTGAATGGTTAAAAATGTTAAAGTAAATTGAGAGTTGCTAAATTTGTAAGGATTTGCTGCATTTAGAGCTTATCATAAGGGTAAATATAAATTGAAAATACAAGGCTTAATTTCCTGCATTGCCTTGTCTTCCAGCATTTATTTTAGAATGCTTGTAATTGTAAATTCTTTCTGTTTCTCATTGAAATGCATGTAAATCTTTTTAAAAGCTAAAACAGACTCTTGGAAGTTTTAAGACTCATGAATGTCTTTCTCAAGGACCTGGGAACCATCTCTTTGAAATTTACACATCAAGGAAGATGGAGTTCTTACCTCCCAGTTTCTATGGAAGAGTAGATACCAACTTCTGTGGGCAGTCCTGCTCACCTTACAAAGCTACTTCCTGGCATAAAGATATGAAGCTTATTTTTCCTTTGGATAAAACTTGTTGGCTAACACAGGTGGTCACCCCAACGGTCACCCCTACTACCAAGTAAATTTAGTATTAGTAAATTTGCTTCCTATCCTCTTACTTAAGGACTAGTTATTGTTTATCCTGAAAATATGTATGTAATGGGTTGTATTTGTTTGGCCATATAAAGGGGGCGAGTTTTTTCTGTCTTTGCAGATTTCTTTTTTTTTTTTTTTTTAAGATTTTATTTATTTATTTGACATAGAGAAACAGAGCCAGAGAGGGAACACAAGCAGGGGGAGTGAGAGAGGGAGAAGTAGGCCTCCTGCTGAGCAGGGAGCCCGATATGGTGCTCCATCCTGGGTCTCCGGGATCATGACCTGAGCAAAAGGCAGTTGCTTAACCAACTGAGCCACTCAGGCGCCCCTGTCTTTGCAGATTTCTTAGCAGATTGCCTGTGATGCACAGAGCACATTTTGGATTAATGCTTACTAAATAATAAAATTTTCTTTCTCTTTTCCCTTTGTGGAGATGTTTTCTGGGTTTGGAGGTGATTTGGGTTTTAATTTTATTTTATTTTATTAAAACAAATGAAATAGATAATCATATTTCTAGAATTTTCAACTTTATTAAAATTATATGGCTTATATAAGAAGAAAAATATGTCTAAGAATTTGAGATCAACACATTTGTTTGCTACAATAATTTTGTTTGGGGCACCTGGTTGGCTTGTTAAGTGTCTGCCTTTGGCTCCTGTTGCTATCCCAGGGTTGGCTGGAAGCCTGCTTCTCTGTCTCTCACTCCCCCTGCTTGTGTTCCATCTCTCGCTGTGTTTCTCTCTGTCAAATAAATAAATACAATCTTTAATAAAACAAAATAAAATTATTTTGTTTAAAAATGTTTCCTTAATCGTTTTAAAATTGTAAAATTAAATAATTTTAACATAATGAATATATGTATTTTGGGGGTGTCCTGGTAACAGTATACTCACTGGGAAGAGGCTCACTGTGTGTACTTTAAAAAATAACCCAATATCTACAAATATGTTTATTCCTTTTAGTACCTTGAATTCTCTACTGTTTTGGGTAATTACCTAATAAGTTTCAAGAAATATTTTTAGAATAGTGTAATTATTTTGACATTGTCTGCTTACTTACCCTGTTAGTATCCTCCTGGGATAAATTTATTATAAAGTAAATGCTATATTTTAGATCTAGGAATAACAGATATGATTTCTAAATTTGGGATAGAGAGATTGTCCCTCCTAGGAGGCTCTCCGTCCTAGCCTGTGGTCTTTGAGTCATCATTAGCAGCAATAATCATAGTTCATTTGATCCTGATAGATTTGTGTTTTTAGATAGTTCCAAATGTACCTTATATAATCCATTTGACAGCAGGTCTATTTTGGCTCTGTAAGGACAATGACAAAACAACAACAAAACAACAGAAATGATCAACAATAGCTAATTTCCACAGTAAGAAGAAAAATAAGTGAGGGAGTTAATCTACTGAATTATCACATTTATTCTTATATCTGAAAGAATACAACATTTTTTCCTAGAATTAATAATCAAAGCATTTTGATACTGTTACTGTGAAAATGTTGAGAGGGACAGATAATTTGAAACAAACTTGTAGAATCTATGTGCAGGGGCAACAGTAATCACTTACGAAAAAAAATAATGTGCAAATACATGTTTACAAATTAGGTAAAATGATAACTGTTTCTCTACAGAATCATTGCTTAATGTTTAATCCTTAAACAGTGATGAATACTTACAAGGGAAAAGGAAATAAAAATGAGTTAAGAAATATAAACAAAATAAAGAGTCTAACACATTTTAATGCAGTGGGGAGATGAGTTCTCTGACTGGATTAATTTCTGAAGTTTTAGTGGCCTCTGTGCTCTCTCTGTGGGGATATGATGTTTGCCTACCTCAGGCAAAATTTCATGACAACAAAGACATCTCTAAACAGCTGCCTGATTTTGGACTTCGCCTGACCAGTATTTGGAAAGAACTGTTGTTCCTAATCAGAACAGACATTGGTCTCTTTTTCATGCAAATGATTACTTCTAACAGCACTTTGAGTGATAATTCTACTGAGGATTGATTCTGATTGTATGGGGTTGCTAGGAAACACCCCTCTCTGAATGTGGGTGAAAAGATACTTCTTCACAGTGCAGCTTTTTTAGAATGATGGGTATTAAATTTTAAGATGATGTGTGAATTAAACATTTTCATAAAATTGAAGATAAAGGGTTTTGGTTCCTTAGAAAGATGTAGTTTCATAAAGAATTGCTGGCTTCTTAATCTAAAATTTCTGCATTTTTTTGAAGAAGCGACGTTTCCTCTACATGGCTGTGTTTTTGCTGTGCATCCACAAACGTGAGAGGATATTAATTAGCATGTTGTTAGAGTGTAAGGGATTTTTAATAGCCTAACTGGAAGGGTGCCCACATGTCCCTGGAAAATTATAAGCAGCAATTCATGAGCTATAACAGATAACCAGATGGATAAGTATGGAGTTAATATTATTCTGAGACCAGAATATCAAAATGAATATCTAATTAGGAACACGAAACAAAAACAAATCAAGGACTAGTTTTAAGAACAATAAGAAGGGAATAAAGTCATCTTAATATTAAAATAAAATAAAAAGTGAAGCTTTGGAATTATTAAATATAAGACAAATACAATGTTTTACCACTCTCTCTATTTAAATGGAATATATGAATGTATTTAACTCTCATTAAGCATTTTAAGCTGATTTATGAATTGGTGAAATAAGTACCATGACTACAAATTATACAAAGACAAAGTTACCTTGATAGCAGCCATAATAATTGGCTGAGGAGTAAGAGTCATTTTTGCTGGAGAAAAATATACTCCTGATGTTTCTTTGAATCATAAAAAAGAGAGGCATTTATTTGAAATTTATATCAATAAATATTTATTACTTCCTCAAGGGATAGAGGTGATTGAAACCTCTCTGTGCTCAAACATCATAAAATTTACTGGAGAAGGTTGAGGTAACTTGGAGAATTAGGGCATAGTGTCCTCTAATTTTAAATAATTATTTTAAGAATTTAAGTGTGTATATGGTCATAAAACAAGCATGTTGTTCTTTTAAGAACAGCATTCTGATTTCTCTCTTTTTGACTTCAGTACTTTTAAGGCTAAAGATTAAATCACCTAATAACTTAAATGTATTCTAGTTTTAATTCATTGATTTGAAGCATCTTGAGATCATAAATATGCTTGTTTCCATGCCATTTGTAGTATCATGTCTTATACAACAAATTTAGATACACACACAATTGCACATGTCTCGATAGGTAGATATTTTTTAAATGAATGGTGATCTCCAAAAGAGAATTTACAAGATGAGAAAAAGGATAATGTGTTTTGTTTTTGTTTTTGTTTTTGAGTTATCCACAAGGGATGGCCAGCATATTTGGTTGAAAGTCAGTGCAGTAGTTCCTTCTTATCCACAGTTTTAATTACCTGCATCAAATTGTAGTCTGAAGCTGATGATCCTCCTTGTGACCTATGAAGGTCAATAATAACCTGATATTATGTCACAATGCCGATGTCATTAACCTCACTTCATCTCATTAGGTAGGCATTTTATTATCACACATTATCACAAGAAAGGTGAGTATAGTATATTTTGAGAGAGAGAGAGACCACATTTCCATAACTTTTATTACAGTATAAAGTTATAATTATTGTATTTTATTGTTAATCTCTCTCTATGCCTTATTTATAAGTTAAACTTCATCATAGATGTGCATGCACAGGAAGAAGCATAGTGTATATAGGGTTTGGTACTATTCACGATTTCAGGCATCCATGGGAGATCTTGGAGCATATTCTTCATAGATAAAGGGAACTACTATACAGGATTCTAGCTAAGGGCTTGGGCTGTAGGATCATTGAAAATTGGGTTTAAATCCATGACCCATCAATTAATGTGTTATGCTTTGAGAGAAATGTTTGCCTCTTAAATAATCATTTTTCTTATCTGCAAATTGGGTAAATAGTATCTCTGCTATAAAGATCTTATAAGAGTTAAGTGGAAAATGTAAACCACTTAGGAATTTGTTTATCACATGGTAGCAGTAAGTGCTAATTATTATGGTCTGGTTTACATAAGCATCAGTTAAACATGAAGATATATGGAAAATTAGGTAAGTTGCATTTCTGCATCATTTTTTCCTTAATCTTTTTTTTTTTTAATCTATGCCATGGTACTTTTTAAGTCTGTTACTTTTCATGTTGTCAGTTTCTTGTTCATATTCTTACATATTATGTTATCCTTACAATGGAAAAGAACTAGTTGCAAAAAGTGAGCGTTGCTGCTTTCACATTTATACTTGGGGAAAGACACATCTTTGGCAACATCACTGTTTTCCTTACATGTAGAAATGGAGTCATCAACAGCTTAAAACTCTCCCTTGCACCAGCATGCCTAATTCAACAATATTTTTCTCTTAGACATGCCATCAGTGTTGTCCATTTATGCTTTTGAAAAATCAATATCTATATTAGAAATTTTTAAAAAACCTGTGTACTGTAAAAACCTGTGTACTTTGATCCTTGGGGACTGTTCTTGTATAGAGTTAGACTACTAGGCACTAGCACCATAGGCTTTGGAAAACAAATTTTTGAACATTTTCTTTCCAGAATAGTTTCAGATTTTGAGCATTTCCATGGATAGTGTAAGGCAGTATTACATGAGAATTAATTAAACAATTAAATGCTGAGATGGATTTTTCCATATAAAAATGCTTATTCAGACCCAATAATGAGAAATAATAGCTTTGCCACACTTCTACAGTAATAGCAGCATCACATTAATCATCCATACTCATTACCATTGTTTTCAATGACTAATGCTATTCGTTGGAGCCTAAAAAGAGAGAAAAAGACATAAAAAAGGGTATTTACTACTCTTCAGAGCCTGCTGAATGGATCATTCTCCAATATTCTCCTAGAAGACACAAAATGGGATGAGATGAGACATGAAGGAGATTTATTTAGGCTAAATCTCTGAAGGATAAAGGAAGAGGGTGCAGGAGAAAGCAGGGAAAGCCTCAGACCATGTTATTGGATGAGCCTTATGAAAGGAAAACAAGAAAGAAGGGGGGTTATCAGGAAGAGCTTCAGACAGCAGTACCCGTCTCAAGAAGACTACATCAAGCTGAAGAGAAGAGTCAAAAAAAAAAAAACAAAAACAAAACAAAAAAAACAAACACTGTTAGAGGAGACCCGTAATGGGCAGGAATGACTGTCTGACTCTTAAAAGCTTTTCCATGCTTAGTCATTGGTTGGGAGTAGCCCAGAGGAAGTGTGGCCCCCAAAACCTGACAGCTGGAGGCTATCACCTGACTGTGCTCGTCTGCAGTACATCACTTGAAGGCTGATTGGAGCACTTGGTACCACAATAAGTCCCTTTAGATGCATGTCAACTGTCATTACAGAATATCTGTAATAAACCAATAATAAACATGTCATCAATGTTAGTCCCTATTGGGAGGCATAACTCCAAATTCACTGTAGATCATTCTTATATCAATATCCCAGCTGATAGGAGTTTTCTCAAGTATTTGCAGTTGATCTGTCTTTTCAAGATCAATATTTAAAAGTATATATATTTTCTCTCATTTGGTAGGTTGCCTTTTCATTTGGTTGTTTCATTTGCTGTGGAAAAGTTTTATGTAGTCCCACTTGTTTATTTTTTGTTGTTTCTGTTTTAGGTCTCATATTCAAAAATCATTGAAATCATTGCCAAAAGTTGTGTTAAGGAAGGGGTTAATTTTGAAATACATAAGGAACTCATACAACTCAGTAGCAAAAAACTAAATAATCCAATTAAAAAATAGGCAAAGTACCTAAATACTTTTTTTTTTCCAAAGAAGATATGGCCAAATAGGTAAATGAAAAGGTACTCAATAAAACCAGTATAAAAATGAGTATTAAAATATTTGGCTCTCTGCCAACACTTCCTCTTGCAAACTAATTTCTTAAACAGTTATATCATTTTCTTTTTGGTAAGTTTGGGCAATTCTCAATATAGAAAATCAGATAATACTAATTAGATTTGATAAATGAAAGAAAACTGGTAGGTGTTGCTACACTACTCAAATAACATTCCTTAATTAAATTAGACAAGCAGAGAACTTTATATATATCCCTTACACTTCTTGACTGATGGCTGGCTGCCTGGCTGGCTGGATGCTTGGGTAGATAAATTTATTTACTAATGGATTCAAATTGTTAAGGTTATGGTAATTTGGAGATGAATAAGAGCCTTCTTACCGTCAGAGAACTCATAGTCTAGCAGAGAATAAGGACTACCAAGCAGGTCACAACAATACAGAGTGATAGCTACCACATAATGAAAGTACAGGAGAATCTGTAAATATATAAAAGAGCCAAGTAACTTAACTTATGGCATCTGGGAAAACTTCCAGGAGAAAGTGACATCTAAAATGAATATTAAAGTGAGGTTCAATTAGGTGAAGGGGTCAGGTTTATTTTAAGCAGAGGACACTGCTGGAGTGAGTGACTCAAAGTGAAACTGAATAAGGCAGACTACTTACTATTGGATGACCTAAAAAGCCTGTTTGAACAGATACCATGTACATAATTGAACGGCTACCACCAGAAAAACACTGTGAAGCAACTAGTACAGGAATTTTTCTATTCAAATATCTTAAAATTCATAGACTTTGATAAAATTGCAAACACAACAGTAGTGGAACTGGAATCCTCCATAGAACTCCATTTTAACATAACTCAACAGGAGTTGAAGTTAAAAACCTGGGTTTCTCTTTCAGCTCTACTGCTTATTAAGTATCTGATCACTTACTGTCTCTGAGCTTCATTCAGTTCCTTCTTGTGTATCTCACAGTCTTAACTAAGAAAACTTTGAAAGTTCAATTGAAGTGTCTTAAGAGCTCTAAGTTTTATACAAATATAAGTTTTCACTTTTATTATTTTGGCAAATGTCCTTTGTTGTATAACTTCAAGACTATATGCAAGTATGGGATGCTAGAAGTAGAATTGATGTTTTTAGTGAATTAACACAGGATGCTGTGTGATATTTGGAATATACTTATACTAAAATATCGATCATTGTTTATCTGAAATTCAAATATAGGTAGAAAATTTGTACATATGAAAATCCTACTTAGAAGGGAAGTAGCAGTGGAGAGGGGGAGATGATAATGCAGTGTTAAAACTAGGAAATGGACAGTGATAACTACATTACTTGATGTACTTTTTGCTTTCCCTTGAAAATTAGTATGTAGTCACTTAGTAAAATTAGGAAAATAAATATAAGAAGAAAGGAAACAATTTTAAGTGTCAGGTAATCCTTATTAGCATTTTTATGTATTTCCTAATTACCCATAGGTATATATATCTATATAAATTTAGCATAACAAATGGAATCATGTTATACATACTTTTATATAGTTTTTTAAACTCTGTGATATATCGTAAATGTCTCTCTATGTTAACAAATCCATAATGTATTTTGTAGCCTGCAGATCATTCCATTATATAGAACAATTGATTTAAAACAATTCATTAAAGTTGTATATTTAGTTTGATAAAACCTCTATACTATAACAGGATTACCAATGCAGAGTGTATTTATAGAAAAATCTTTGTAAGTACATTCTAAATTTTTATTATTCTTAGTATAGATTTTTTGAAGTAAAATCACTTGGTTAGAGGAATAATTATATGGCTAACTTTTTTTTTTTTTTGTAAAAGATTTTATTTATTTATTTGACAGAGAGAAACACAGCGAGAGAGGGAACACAAGCA